>JACYXH010000772.1:3013884-3148884 GCA_026745465.1 Lota lota
TGTTGAGTGTGGGAGAGAGTTACGCCTTGAAAGGCAAGCTCCTAGTTAAGCCGCTACGTAAGGAAATAAAGAGCGAACCAGGGGCTGCAGTAGAGCACTGCAGTACATTTACAGTAAACAGAAACTTAAGGAAATCTGTGACAATATTCTCTTGCAAGAAAGGAGACTGGCTATACAAACGTTTTCTCTTTATCACATTTAGGGTTGGGGATGTAAATTATTATTTTCTACGGATGTGATGACTACAGTCAATCATTAAACATAAATGAGTAAAGAATGTTGTTTTGCCTGATGCTACAATGCTTCATGATAGCATGGTTGTTTTCTGTGTAATACATGCCAGGATCACTGTTATTCTCATAGAGGTGTAGAAATAACTGTGAAATGCTCCCATGTAAATATAGCCATTGAAGCTGCCATTGAAAAAGAGGTGAAATCCTCTCTCCATAAAAGACAAACAGAGCAAGATAGAGAGGGAGAGCGAGAGAGAGAGGGAAAGAGAGAGAGAGAGAGAGAGAGAGTGAGAGAGAGAGAGAGAAAGAGAGAGACAGAGAGTGGTATCTATGACATTCCAGCCTACAGACCTGCCAGGCTAGTTTCCGCAAGGCCATTAAAGCCCCCCCCCCTTTCGTTTTCTTTCTCCCCTTCGTCACCGCTCCTCTTCAGTCACAGAACGCGCCCCTCCCCCTCTCTGCCCAGCACTGCTGCGTGACATGTTGGCTCATGTCCACCTGCACTTTGCTCAAACCCTAAAGGCCCACCACCACCACCCTCCCTTCTCCTCCTCCACCACCACCACCACCTCCTGCTGCCCTCCCTCAGACGTCCCTTATCTCCTCCTGCCAGGGAACGGCACATTTCCTCTACAAGTTCTTACGCTCTCGTCTTCTTCTCTCGTCTCCGTGGCTGTCCCCGAGAACACTACCCGGGCTGTCCCCTCCCCTATATCTCCATACACATACACACAAATTTGTACGTACACGCATACGTCTCAGTTTACATATATACATATTACGTCTTTAGTCATTCAAACCTATGACCACTCTTTCTCTTTTGTTTTCCTGTTTGCTTGTTTTGTCGTTTTCTCTCTAGGTTGAATCTTTCTCCGTACCCCTCAAACCGCTCTCTGAATAGTGTGAAGCATCCCTTATATCCAAATGGGACTTATGGAACAATCTCAACCATCCGTGGACCGTGCAATCTTTGCTATCCTGTATCTTGGCCATCCAGGGCCCACCCCACGCCAGTAGAACACTTTATAGTAGCTGGTACTGTGTGTTGGCTCAATAGCGACAGAGTGCAAGTGCCTGGATGCTGCTTAGTCACATATCTGTATCCATTCGGACACATTTCTACTTTTTGTTCACATGCCACTAGTAAGTGGATTCACATGCAATGATGTTGCAAAAAATCGAATCTCACATTTAAAATGACTCAACTCTAATAATTGTGGGTTGATGTTTGTATGTGACGATGCCATTGAAAATCTTGACCATTTTTGTTTTGTTTTTATTCTTATGTAACTAATGGGAATATGGCTGGTTCCAAAACAAACGAAAATACCATTTATATATATTCTGCACTCAAACGTTGTTTATGACTAAATGTAAAGCTTTCAACTGTGTGCTATGGCTATGCTGAATGCAAACTATTGCAGTTTATTGCCCGTATTATATGTCTTCCTGAAGTACTGATGGGATGTCATGTGCAGCTCATTCAGAACTATCAACTGACTTTGAAATGCGGAAGGCTTCAGTATACTTACGCAAGAACCATGACCCACACACACACACGCACACAATCTCTCACACACACACACACACACACACACACACACACACACACACACACATACACATACACATACACATACACACACACACAGCCTCATACGTTAATCTCCACAGTGGCTCCCTAAGAGTACACATCAAATCACAAAACAAATCACATTGAGAGACTGCCTGACCTCTGTGTGTGTGTGTGCGTGTGCGTGCGTGTGTGTGTGTGTGTGTGTGTGTGTGCCGATATTGTTCTATTACTTCCTGCCTTCTAAGCTGACCTGGGAAACCATGGCCACAGAGGGCTTTGTTTAGTTGGCCTCAACCCCTTGCTTTTCATCTCTCACTCATCCTACCACCTCTCTCTCTCTCTCTCTGTCTCTTTTTTTCTCTCTACCCTTGAACCTCAATCGTACACTAATGCCTAGCTCATGGAGACCTTAATCTCTCTCTCTCACACACACACACACACACACACACACACACACACACACACACACACACACACACAGTCAGAGTCAGAGTCATGCATACATTCCCGTTGTGTTGCCATAGCAGCAGAGATTCCAGATTTGAACCTGCATGTAAGTAGGGCATTCTCACCTTTAGGGCTCGGTTCAGACAGATTGGTTATGACATGGAGACAGTTCCCGCTAAAGGTTAATGTATGGGACTGAACCTGCGTTCTGCCGGTGGAAATGTGAGGCAATACACTGCTGTATAGTCACATTAAAGTGGCTGTGAAATTTGTGAGGTGTGTCAATGGTGACTTGCAGTGTGTGATTAAAAATAAACCAGCCAAACTCCTTATCACCAACAGAAATGCAGACATTCCTGGCTTACAAGCTCACATACTACTCAGAGAACTGGAACGGCCATGCACTATGCACGTGGAACAACATGTTATACAACTATACTAAAATCTATATTTTTTCCTTCTCTTCATGAAACATGTACAGACAAGATAAACACAGGGACTTAACATGCAGGGCAGCTTCGTCTTACTAGCATGTGTATCCAGACACACAGATAACTATTTTCAGCATGTTGGTGTGACTAGACAACGGCAGTTATTACAGGTAACATACCAGTATCAATTACTAATTACCTGGGAACCTAACTAGTCGGCCCTTAAATAGACTGCGTGAATGTGTGTGTGCACGCATGGTTTGGTATGTTCGCTTGTGCTTGCGTGCCTGTGTAATTGTATCAATGGAGTTCACAATATAAAGGCAGAGAAGGGAAGACTGAGACATATGTGGAAAAATATAGAACGAGTGAGAGGAGGGGTGAAGAGAGAGTATAGAGAGTGGCAGGCAGGCAGAGAGAGAGAGAGAGAGAGAGAGAGAGAGAGAGAGAGAGAGAGAGAGAGAGAGAGAGAGAGAGAGAGAGAGAGAGAGAGAGAGAGAGAGAGAGAGAGAGAGAGAGAGAGAGAGAGAGAGGCCTCTTGGTGATCCCAGTAGCGGGGGCAGATGAATAGATGTGAGGAATTCTTGCCTGCCTATTTCCAGAGGAGGATATTTTAGTGGAGCCACCATGCAGTGTCCCTTATAGCACTTTGGGCCATTAGTGCTCCCATTCAACTGGTTCAGTCACACACATCCAGGGGTCCCTCACATCACCTGATTGCCACAACCAAAACCCGCAGCATGTATATGTGTTGTGGTGCCGTGGGTCATGCTATCCACGTCCACTACACCTATAGAAGCCCATCAGTTTAAAAACCTGGCTTCTCGTCATGGCTGGATATATATACATATAAAGTGTGTCTTCACCCAAAAACCTTGTCTTGCCCTATGAACATGTGACTGATGACTACTAAACACGTTGAGCATCTACATGAAAGGATAAAGAAACCCTTCAGAGAGGAAATTAACCTGTTTTATTTCCCTTGATGTGTTTGACTTTTGTGGGGGGTTTTCAGAGGTCACATGGTTACCGGATTTAACCCGCGGCAACTTCACCCCCATCACAGGGGCATTTTTCAGCCACTGGCTACCTCGCCGGCGATATGAACAGATCTCTCTTAATGCTTGTCACTGTTCAAAGATCCTTCATTCTCATTATTTTACAGTCTGTTCGACAAAGTAGACCGAGATGTGATCGACTCTGTGAAAGGCGGAGATCATAAAACAATATGTACAAAATACATGTTTTGAGTTGTGGTTTGAAGGGGTGGGGGGGGAGAGTCAACAAGCTGGGGACAGGTTTTGGGCCCAAACTAGCATGTGTTCCCTGTTTTCTTTTCCTTCCTTTGCGTTGTTTGGAGTTTGGAGTCAACCCAAATACATTTGGATGACAAATACAAATGTTTGGCATACATTGTTGATATTTGAATAATAGGACTGTGGATATATGCTAACAAGGTTAAAAAGTCAGGTTTACTTAAGCCGTAACTTACAAAAAAAAGAAATACTACTTATAGTACATGAAAAACAGCCCTTGTTGGCCCTAGGATGTATTTCGAACGATCTTATATTAGCTGTCTTTATCATGTAAACGTACGTTTGACGTAGAGTCAATGGTGCTACTTCAAAATGTCACTTCTCAGATGTCTGTTCAGAGCTGGGAAACAATAGTGAGTCTTACCACACACCCTACTACCATTTAATTACTATTAACAGTGGCCAGACATTCCTGCATTCTAAGTGCATGCCACTATATATTGTGTGTGTGTGTGTGTGTGTGTGTGTGTGTGTATGTGTTTGTGGGTGTGGGTGTGCGTGTGTCGTTGTGTGTGTCGTTGTGTGTGTCGGTATATCAGTGTGTGTGTGTGTCGTGTTGGTGTGTGTGTGTGTGTGTCGTGTCAGTGTGCGAGCGTGTGTGTGTGTGGGGGGAGATTTGGTTCATTTTGATGTTGCAGTCATTTGACGATCACATGACAGAACATTAGTCATAATGGATACTTTGGCAGAGCTCAAAGGTGGCATAGGTGCAAATAGAAACCAGTTTGGATGGTGAAAACATCACAACAGTAACGCACCCTGGGATAGCCCTATATCTCTGCCAGGGCAGCTCACATACTCAACTGCAAAGGGCGTTGGGTGGGAACCATATCTGTAACTTTAGTCATTAAAAGCAAACAGTGGAAAGTTAAATGGGTGCTGTGGACCGTCAATAAATGCACCCAATACTGCAGATACACGCTACACAGGAGGATTGACATCAAAGAGACATAATGACTGGCCATTATGACAATAATTATAAAAACGGGGTTTCATCTCTGTTTACGGGAACGACAGGTCGCACTGCCAATCAAAAACCAATTAACGCAATGAAAAGTATTACTATGCGTTCACACACACGTTGTTTGTGTGGGGAGCGAAATACAGACATGTCAAGGTTGGGAGTGGGTGCACTGTATGCTGTATGTTCAGAGACAATAAAATGAGTGAATCCCAAATATACTTCTTACCCTGTCCCTCTCTAATGGCCTTCTTCCGTCTTTTCATTGTATTTGTACACATCCTTAAATGGGAGCAGCCCTAAAGTCCCATGATCTGGTCACAGTTTGGAGTCCCAATGCCCTCACCTGACAATGTGATAAAAAACTCCTCCCGTCAACGTGAGCTGCTGGTTTGTTACTGACACTGTGCTCACAGCTATCCCATAACCATGTTTATGGGAATCATTATAAAGGCCATTATTTCTCATATCTATAGAATAAGAATACATTCCTGAATACCAATTCAATATGGCAAATGGCAATCAATGATATATCACCATTTTTTGTCTATAATATTATTTCTGTAGAGAAAATGAGAGAAATCCCATGAGAATATATTTTGGTTGCCGTTTGCTCTGGCACTCCTTATGCATTCAGCCTACAACTGGTAAACCTCAATTGGCAGGTAGGCTCACTCTTTAAAAGAGATTTGTCTGGGGCAAGTCTAAACATGAACAATAGGACGTTATGCACGTCGGACCAGGAGGAATGCGTCAATCCTGCCCGGTATGTGTTCCCAGATAATTACTCCCCCATACCCGTTCTAACCGACAGGTGTTGCCAAGCTTGCAATTTCTGTGGCTTTGTTAGAACTGCTTTAACGAAAGGTAGACGTCTGTTAGACCAGTGGCTCCCAACCTTTGACTTTTGGTGTACTACTAAATTGTCATCAAGACCTTTCGCAGACCAACTCATATGTAAATGCTTTAAAATAGATAATCACACATGCAGGGGCGGAGCAAAGAGTTCCAGCGCCCCCTTTATACACAATTATTACTGCAAAAAAGGCCATAGCCAGTGTGAAACAGTGGTGAGAAAAAGTCAACAATGCTGCTTATGCTCCTGGTGTGTTTCTTTAGCAAACACAAATGTACACAAAACATCAATGGAAAACATACTGGAATAGACAGAAACACATAAAAAAAGCTATAATATATTTTATGAACAATATTTATAATATATTTGTTGCAATTATCTATATTATTTTGTATATTATTGTAAATGTTTATATTTCAAGAATACAATCCCACGACCCACCTGCAGAACCCTTGCGCACCACTGGTGGTGCGCAAGGACGTACCACGGGGTGAAAAACACTGCCAGACGATTTTATTTTTATATACCCCATTGTATTGCCGCCCTATGGAACCGTGGTGTGCGACCCACAGACTTGCTTCTAGGCCTTTATGACATAATTCCCCCGTTGACTCTCTCTATAGGGATTGGCTTGTAGGTCTACGCTTCTTACTGGTGGTTAATCTGTAGTTGCGTGTGTCTGTGTGCTGTGGGCGCGGAATGGAGTTAACGTGGTTTGCATGTCAATAGGCGTCGAACGACAGATGGGTTGCTCTTTGAACCTTTGTGTGGTTGGAGGGTGCATGTGCGTTGGGGCATGGCCGCTGATAGGCTATTAATAGGTACGCGTGATTAATCCTATGAATAAGGATTTCGAATCAATCCGCGTTCAACCACATAGTGCTAAAAACACGATACAGACTTCAAAGCCCCTTATATGCCGTGCATTTTCATGTGTGGTCTACCCTTGTAAGTGGACGCAAGAATTTAATTATAACCCCAAATGGTGGACGTTAAGATGTAGGGTAGACTATTAATAGGCTACAAATACAAATCACCTAGGAGGAAAAGATGCAACATGTGCTGGGAAATAATACGATATTTTTAGTAGCCCAAATATTCCATAATGGCAAATAACGAAACTCGACTGACGAGAGTTATGTAAGTGGGCCCAAATGACGTGTGGATTAGTAACGTATAGCCCAGTAGTAACGCGTCATGTTTGATCGTCAGTGGTTATACATTATTCATTTAAACTATAAGAGTGTGATATAACAGGCGACCATCTTTGGCTGTGATTTGAAACTCGGTATGAGCAACTAGAGGCTATAATGTTTACTAAGCAGATACAACAGTGACCTGCCTAGATGCAGTGCGAGTCCTTTATCGCCAAATCATTAACAGAACAGGGGCTTTGTTCAACACAAAATGGTTTTCACCCACGTGGAAAACATTGGCAACTAGTAGGAAACCGAAACTTGGACGTTGAATAATGAACCTGGCCCTATAATCATGAGGATACAGTCGAAGTTTCATATTCTCCATATATACAGGACGGTGAGCGTGTATACTAAATATACAGAGTACAGATTCGACCGTTCACCCTCAGACGACGCAGCACATCCTTCATGATTATCCTTCTACCCTCCTTGCGTTCTCTCTCTCTCTCTCTCTCTCTCTCTCTCTCTCTCTCTCTCTCTCTCTCTCTCTCTCTCTCTCTCTCTCTCTCTCTCTCTCTCTCTCTCTCTCTCTCTCTCTCTCTCTCTCTCTCTCTCTCTCTCTCTCTCTCTCTCTCTCTCTCTCTCTCTCTCTCTCTCTCTCTCTCTCTCTCTCTCTCTCTCTCTCTCTCTCTCCAAGCCCCGCCCATGGCCCAGGTTAGCAGGCGGTGATTGGCTCTCAGTGCGACTCCAGACCAGAGCACACAGCGTTCCCCGCAACAGCTGCGAGCTACCTTGTTATTCCTCCTCGTTACGGAAGTACTGAAACCGGCGAAGGGGGCCAGGAGAGAAACAGGAGAGGAGTAGGGCAAGTTATAGACGGCCGCATTGTCACACGGCAGTCCCGGCCAACACTACAGCACCGGTACAAGTCACAGACATCACCAGAACCTTAAAGGCTTCTCCGATGTTCGTACGGGATTATAAACACGACAGCGAGACGAGTAGAGGAGCCGAGTGGATTTTATTAAACAGGTAAGCGATGTTCTCGTCGTTTTAGAAGAAATTCATATGGGCTTCTGGTGTCGAAATTGGGCTCTCGGAAACCTGCGCTATAATAAATTATCCAGTCTGCCTACTGCGGCGCCCATGCAGCGTTTTGGGAAAATTCAATACGAGCCAGCGGTAGCGCTAAGTAATCGCATATTTGATGGTGCTATACGTATATCATATGACATACAACGTTATATTACGTTTTAAAGATTTATTCACGGCTCCCATCATCTTTTGTTGTTCCACTCGAGTCCCCGCCGTGTCCATGTTTGCTGGTACGGCTGTAGCCTGTGTGTGTCTCTTTAATTTGGACAGGAGGCTACGTGCAAACTTGCTTGGGTAGGGATGTTTGAGCGGCACGTAGGCTGTGTATCAAGCCCCCGTGATCAAAATAGTCCTGAGACCTTTTGTTACAGTTTCACCAAGATTCTTTATCGAATCTTCTGGAAAAGCTGTTGTGGCCCACCTTTTTTTTTTTTTTTTTTAACAATAGTAGACATACAGTATTAAATGTAGACATGTCGACATTTAATCTTGACCCTATTACAACAACGAAAACGTAACTTGGCCTATAATAAAGGTTTAATGACTTGGATAACAGCGGCAGGGAAGCGTTTCAATATCGGGCAGTAGACCGTATGGTCGACTGACTGCAAACTCCGGGAAAGTAGTTAGACTAGCCTATGTCTTTCAATCTTTTCACTTTTCACTTTATTCTTTCGTTTATTTCAACACTGAGACCCGATTGTTTTTTTTAATTTATCAGACCACATGCCTTCGACTTTCGAAGTCACAGATGAGCAATGGATTAAATGTGATTAGTCTTGTATGACGCCTTTTTCCTCTCTCCCCTCCCGCTCTGGTTTCAGGACTGTAGGGTAATAGGAGTACCAGGGCCACCATGGACCAAAGTTTGCATATTCTGCAGAAAACGACCGACGTCTCGAGCGACAAGATCATTCAGGATGTGCAGACGGGGCTCGCGCTGGACATGAGCTTAAGTATGGACAGACGAAATGATTTCGCGGTTCAACCGATGGTCGGAATTCCGGACAAAATCCCTCTGGTCAAACCTTACTTTAAAAAGAAACACGGACAGCGAAAACTTGACACCAAATGTCTACACCGGGCTCTCGAAGACCCTATTCTCCAGACCTTGCTGAGCACGGACGCTCTGGTCACGGGCGACGGAGTGTTTGTTCCCCACAGTCAAACGAGTCGGACACCGGGAAACATATGCGCGGCGGCGGTGGTGAAGCAAACATGTATCGGTCAGGTGTGTCTGAAGAACTCTGTGGCTGGCGGTACAGTGGCCGGGTTGTTGGCCCACGACACCGACGCGGAAATGGCGGACACCACAGCGGAACTGGAAGAGACGGAGCGACGGAGCGTGGAGCGACAAAAGCTCGCGGGAGTAGAGATTCAGATGGTCGCTATGGATTCTAACTCTGACAACCACTGCTTTCAACTGAAGCCATCCCTTCGGGCGCGCGACGTGAGTCCAGCGGCCGGGGAGACTGTGACAATGACACCCCCTACCCGGGTCACTCCCTTAGTATCACCCCCACCTCCTCGCCAAGATAGGGGCATTAAAACCGGTGACCTCTTTGCCTCTGAAGCCTTGCGGGGGGCCAATTGCCTCCCCATCAAAGCGAGCAGAGGCCCTCCTCCACTCACCCAGGCCTGTCAGTCTGACAAAGGAGTGATATTTCAGAATAAAAGCGAGGAGGCCTCATTGGACCTGGTATTTGAACTGCTCACTCAGCTTCAGTATCACACGCACCAGTCGGACGCGGTGTCCGTTTGTGTGGATTTCCTGCAGGGGCTGTGTGTGTACGGCAGTGACTGTGCCCACCACCATACGGTGTTGCCCTACCACTGGCAGATCCACAGCAGCAGCAGTCACACCTGGCAGAGCATAGCGGACGAGTCCCAGGAGCAGCTGGAGAGACTGTACTGCAACCCGGACAACGAACAAGTCAGGCTCAAATTCAAGTAAGTATAGCTTCGCTTCCTGATCCCTTTCGCCCGTAGACCCTAACTTTACCAGGCCTTCTTGTTATCACAACATATCGAGGTCCAATTCTCCATTGTTATGACAGGTGCTGGATCACTGTTATCGTCATGATTTTGTTATGTATTTGCTAGGGTTGTAACTGGGACACGTTTAACGTTATTGATGACAACCATATATAGGCTACCTTGTGACCACTGACCTGGTCATATAAATCCTGATATTGACCTCCCGTGGGGGATATATGTCTGGGATTATTGTGGAAAGAAATTGTATATATTTCTTAGCTCTTGTCCATGCAGATCTTTTTGTATTAAGGCATAACTGAAGCTAACAAGATATAGCGTATATGTGTGTGCTTGCTTGCCTTTGGAACTGTGTGCGTTAGAGCTTTTATTACTCTGTATGTTTTGCTTGTGTGTTTATGCAAATATGCCTCTGCTGTATGAGTGAGCTCCATACACATCATGGGTCTAAATGGGACTCTATGAACTGTGTTATTGGCCAGAGCTTTTTTTTTTTTTTTTTTTTTTAAACCAGGAGCAAACCCTAACAAGAAGCTGTCAAGTCTTCTGTGTGGTAGCGGTAGAGGCGGCCTGCTGAACCTCGCTAGGACTTTTGAGGTCAAGGCTGGGGGGCTTTCTTGCCCACATAGACACTTGCACGCAGTTTAGACTGCCTGGCATGCAAATATGCGCGCACACACACACCCACAAGCATGCATGTCAGAAGGCAGCACTTGGCATGCCCCAGTTCATGCAGGGCTGTACACACGCACGCTCACAGACACATTATACAATTGTACCTCTCACACATATTTTAATGGCTTATGGAGGCCAGTGGGGCAGCCTTTTGTGTCTGTGTCTGAGTGGGAACACACATTCAGATGTCTGTGAGTGTGTGTTTCAGTGTATCAGCATGTTTACACTTTATATTTATGTGTGTGCGTTTTTGTATTGCTGACTCAGGTTTTCAACTGAAACTCTATGCAAAGTGCAAATTTCTCCACAAACAGGATTTGCACCTGTCATTGTGAGTCTGAATTCTGTTGGCAGGGGAGGGGGGTTATCTAATGTGTAACACATACCCTGTTCTGTTAAAGAGGAATCACCCTGGATGTCATTTCCCTGAAATGACTTCTCAGGAGTAGCTACCGTCTTTCAAGTCTAGATTTGGCTTTAGGTGTTGTTGACAATTGGGTGCCCAATTAGTAGTAGAAGAGTAATTATCATGACTATTGCATAACGTTTAACGAGAAATGGTCATTCAGATGCCTAACATATAGACACATTTATCTTCAGAGAGGAGAATTGAGGAAACTCAACATAACACAAACTCCTAGTCTCCTGGCAGTTTTCGACCTAGTTGACACTTTCACAACAGCAATTACATGTGATGGTACTATGCAGTAAGAGAGAATGATGTGAGAATGTTTCTTCTTTTTTTTGTCACCCCAGTGACCTCATCTCTCGGTGTCTTCTGGTTTCCTGCTCTGTACTGTTTGCCAGTAAATGTCGCTCATTATGCTACTTGTAAGAGTACTAATGGGACTATTTCTACAACTATATTTTGTAAGTATGCTTCTGGGTTGGGCATACCCCCTTTATCATTACTGTTGTATATCTCAACAAACCTGTATTGGAAGTGGGAAGGAAAACATTTAAACTAATGGTTTAGCTTTCATGATTAATCATGTAGGGTCTCAAATGAAGTTTAAAACCATCTATAATATAACTAGGTATGTGTGTGTTTGTATGTAAGGGAGGTGGAAGAGAAAGAGAGAGAAAGGGCAGGCATGCTCTTTGGCTCTCAAAGGGATAGGCTTTCTATAGAGATGCTATCAAACCTGTCTGTCAACACTAAAACACTCGCACACACACAGTAGTCATCACCGAGGTACCCAATACCACCCGATAATATTGTTTGTGATTTAAAGAGCAGCAGATGACTAAACAAGACCTAGTGTCACTCAGTATGGAAACAGACCTGTGCTGCCTTCTGCTTGTCTGCTTATGCAGGATGCATGCCCATATTTGATGCTGTGTGTGGTTTCATGGAAAGATATATTTCTTTATTAGTGTGTGTGTGTTACACCATTCCCATGTGTCCATGATCCATAGCGGATTGTTAATCCCATCCATATGATAAGCGGGACGGGAAGTCGGGCCTAATCCGCCTTAGTCATGAACCGGGCAATAAGCAGGAATGTCCCCGTCATTGCTTGTAAACGTTGGACTGTACTAATCCCCTTGCCGCTGAACTGCTAGTCAGTGGTTAGATATACTTTCTACGGGTGTTTCTATGAGTCAAACAGAAGGACAAACATGTTGTCGGATTCCTCCAGTAGGGGTCTACCCTTGGAAGATGGATGTATACACATAGCTCATTTTAAATGAGTGGCTATGGATTGTTAGATCTTTTCTTAGATAACCGCTATATTCATTGCGCCACTAGTTATAACCTCATGAGCTACATTTGTGATTAAACGTCAAGATGGAGGAGGGTGAGAAACCCGGAGAGAAAGACCTTTTGTTGACCTGGTGATAAAGACTTGCATGTCGTAAACTTCAATAAAGAGTCACTGAGCTCCAAGGGCAGAGCGACCTGACACTAAGGGTGTGTGTGTGTGTGTGTGTGTGTGTGTGTGTGTGTGTGTGTGTGTGTGTGTGTGTGTGTGTGTGTGTGTGTGTGTGTGTGTGTGTGTGTGTGTGTGTGTGTGTCGGTCTTGTCTGTGTGTTTTGTGTTTTATTACACAAGGGTATTCCATATGACTGCTGTCTGATTATGCAGTTGAGAAGATAGTATGTGTCTGTGCGTGTGAGAGCCTTGACTGGGCTTCCTTTCATTAGTTGTGTTGATTGCATGCGGAATGTGTGTTTCAGATAAAAGTGTCGTGTGACTGTATGTGTGTGTTGGGAGAAGGTACAGTGTCGGACAGACTGCGTGTGTGATTCATTGGGCCGAGGTCTAGTTCACTGTGCCTCGTCTTACTCATCAACTAACTTAACCTTCTACCTGAATTGTTTTTGTCAAGGGTTGTTGCGTGTGTGCGTGTCTGTCTCTATCCATCCGTTTATATCTTCTTATCTCTGAAACCAACCACTACTTTTTTTAAACTTTTGTATTTACATGATGCTTTATGGCATGTGGTTACGGTTCTGTTCCCCATACAGACGTTTTATTATCGAGCTTGACGTTTGGTAGATGTTCAAAGTCAGAAATTTGATTCCTGGAAGTTTCACATTGAGTTCCAAAATTGTCCAAAAGTCTCTGTCTCTGTCTCTGTCTCTGTGTTCATAAACGGTTGGTATAAGGAAGTTGACACTTACCCATGAGAGAGATGTGCGTACAACAGAAGTTGTCAGCAGTTTTGGTTCACTGGTTGGCTCACCTCGGTGTGACTCGATGACGTTGGCATGTGTGTACATGAATCTTTTGTAAGTGTGTGTGCGCAAGTGTGCAGTGCAAGGCACATGAGTCTTCTACTTTGACATTCACTATAGCATGACTGATGATGGTATGCAGACCCCTGTGAGAACGCAGAGAGAGGCGTGGTTGAAATGCATTAGTCTGTACAAAGGGTAGGACTTTTGGACGCCATATTGCCATGAAAGCAATGCATTTTTTTTAATTGTGTATATATATATATATATATATATATATATACGTTCTTTCCATAAACCTTTGTTTTACCGAGTGTTGTTTGTGAGTGTGCCTCACCCTGCCTTACATTTATTGATCCAACACACATGCACAGGCGAGAATTAGCCAATTGAACCACACTCCTTTAGTCAGTCCAGGTGCTCTTCTAAAATGGTGTCTTACTTTTCTTCGGTTAGGTGTAGCTTTGTAGCTAAGCTGTGTCATATGAAGATCAGTGCTAAACCTCCATTATCTACAATAAAGTGTCTCCCCAGGTTCTCCATCCCTGTTTGGTAAAGGGTTTAGAATTAGAACACTTTCAAGAGCCTCCTCCTCTTGTTGTTTATGAACGCCCTGCGAGGTTAAAGCACAGTGAGCAGGTGACATCGAACGTGGTTCCTAGATTTCTTTGTGTTTTTAAGGGCACGCTGTTTCCATGAAAATGCCAGTTGATCGACTTTCTCTTTCCTTCTCAATTCAATTCTCTATCTCTCTCACCCTTTCAATATGCATCTACTCTTCCTATTCTCTTGGTCTCTTTATCTGCCTCTCTCAGTTTCTTAGTCTCTCTTTCTGTCATTCACAGCCTAATAAGCTTGTCATGAGATTTCCCGTTTGTTGTTTGTTGTTTGTCTCCCTAAGTAAAATAACTCCATGTCCAACTCTTTCACGCACAAACTTGTTTTAGCACGTTAGTTAATGAGTACAAACTTGAGTTGCAAGTTCTGGAGCCATGGTCGTGCCAGTGTGGGCGTGTCTACAGTTATAAGCTGGGCTCCTGATTGGCTCTTGCACCAGAATCATATATCCTCAGTGCACTTAATTTAACCAGAGGAATTTTATTTTTAGAACAAGGCTAACTGGCCTGGGAGAGAGGGCGATAAAAGAGAGAATTGGGTTTGTGTGTTTTTGTCTGTCTGTGAATCTGTTATGATCTTGTTAGCTTGTCTGGTGGGAACTCAGTTTGTGATAGGTGCCTGGGATTGTGATTTTGAAGTAAGTTTCTGTTTACATTGAACAAAATGTGTGTGTGTGTGTGTGTGTGTGTGTGTGTGTGTGTGTGTGTGTGTGTGTGTGTGTGTGTGTGTGTGTGTGTGTGTGTGTGTGTGTGTGTGTGTGTGTGTGTGTGTGTGTGTCACATACACAGTATGCCCATACAACAACATACTGCAAGCTGAATTTGTTCTGTCCGAATAGAGCGAGCGCAAGATAAAATGGAGACTAATATGAAGCTGAATCAGGCGTGTTTGTTTGTGTATTCATTTTCATTAGGCTTACATTCCTTTCTCGAGGGAAAATAATTCGGCTCGGCAGACAGAATTTTGAGTTTCTACAAAATATTTATTATTTGGCAACACATCAGCCTGATTTCACAAATGGCATCGAATGGCCAAGTCATTCTTCAAGGCAAAGACAAATGAAACGAGAGAAAGGAAAATAACAAAATGACCCAGGGAACAAAAAAAAAAAGATCCAAACCAACAGGGCGATGAAAAACTTTGAATTTTGGTGATCTAATGACAAATAACTAGCATTCCGGTCCCTGAAACACTGTCCTCTATGTTACTACAGTACTTATTAAGATCTATAGTGAAACATTGTTGTTGTTTTTTACTCCCACGGGAACCCTCTGAGAGCTCTGCTGGGGTTAAATGTCAGCCCAGCCCTGAGACAGTGATGTGACGGTATGTAAGGCAAGGCAATGACGAACAAGCAGAACAGCGAAGGGAGATGAAACAAAATGGTGGTACAACCAAGAACACAGGAGAGAGAAAGTACAAAGTGGAGTGACGGAACAGTCTGTGTATTGTGCAGGATTTCTTTATTTATTCAACCTATATCTGGCCCCGTCCTCCTCGCCTTTAAACCCTTATGTTATTACTAGCCATCTATGACTGTAACCAGACGTTTAAAAAAGATCTGAAAGTATGAAGATCAAGCCATCCAATGTAATTCTATAATTTAGAGAAAACATTCAACCTCTCTGAAATTCAGTTGTGACAGACTTTGTATATTTACTTTTTGTTGTATTGCTTTCAGTCAATATATCCTATTTTGTCTCCTGTTTTTTACGGTATCTTTGCATAGCAAAACTCTTTTATTAATATATGCTTCTGGTAATATCTGACTCACATGTCAATATCAGTAACCCATTCCTGATTCATACTGTGACACAGAGAAGCAGTCATACCATGACTAGGTAGAAATACCCTCCATAAATAGCTTGAATATGTTAGTGGGCGTGTTTAGTCTGACCATGAGATGGCTCAAATCTGTGTGTGTCTGTGTGAGAAACGGTGTGTTTGCCTATAACCCAATGACTTGGTTTGCTGAAGTTTGAAAACTCCTGGTTGAATCCGGTAAGAGGAAGCTGATTGTATCCTCTGTATCACAGAGTCTCACTTCTCCAGGCTATTACACTAATGAGTTGACAGAATCACACCCTTCCTCTTGGGTTTTTGTCCTCTCTCTTTCTCTGTCTGTCTGTCTCTATCTGTCCCTCTTTAGTTGTTAATCACTTGTTTTTTGTGGGAAATAGTGAGCACATGAGCACACATGGAAAAGCAATTTATGCAACACACACACACACACACACACACACACTCCATGACATCTGACCTTTCACATTGCTTCCAATTAGTTTTCCAGCCCAAAAACTCTATTAGCCCATTAAACTGTTTTGTGTGTGTTTGCCCTCTTAAGCCTCAGCATGGAAGTGAACAGTATGCATGTGTGTAAAAGAGGGAGGGAGAGAGAGAGACACACTCAACACATTAATCTGCTACAAGGCCTCTGGCAAAAACATTCTGGGTCAGACATGGCCCCATACCATTTACACATAGACACACATCCAGACCTTTGAAGCAGACAACAGGAGTTAAGGTTAGCATTGAAAAGGGCAGAATCTCGCTGGTTGTTTTGATACACTGAGTTTAGCAGACAGTATAAGTGCAGTAATAGCCCAATGTTGGTATGTCTTGTTTTTTCTAAATAAGATAAGAAAAACATTTATTAAATTCAGGACTTACTTAGAATTTGGTATTGTATGCTACTTGTCAGTAGAACCCCAACACCGCAATGAGTTTAATGAATACGCTTTTGTCCAAGGAAAATATAAACTGAAGCTTCAAGAAAGTATTTGTATTTTCCTAAATGCAGTGCATTAGCAGTTCATTAATTAAGTATTAAGTATGCTATTTACTGTATATATGTAGGTCTCAACAAAATACCTAGTGACTAGCTACTTCCTATGCAGATGCTTCCAGTAGCGAGTTCAGATAGTGTATGAGCTGCAACGGGATTCAGGAACAGGAACAGGAACTTTGAACACCGCTGGCTATCCATTTTGTACCTTTTTTGAAGCGGATAGCATCACGTTGACTGTGTGATGATTATATTGCTGTTCTTGTTGATTTGAACTCAGCACGGTGGTAACTTGGAGTGTGTGTGTGTGTTCCAGGGGTCGAGTGTTCTCCCTGGACTTCGGGGCCATGCTGGTGTGTGATATGGAGTTTGATCGCGTCCGGAGGCTGTCTACGCCCCCCAGCCCAACGAATACACCCCCTAGCCCCAGCCCCAACCCCATCCCGAGCTGCCACACCATGTGGAAGTACTACTGCAGAGACAACTTCGGCTGGAGGGAATACTCTGAGGTTAGCCGTGTGAATGTGTCACTCTTTCTGTGTGTGTGTGTGTGTGTATGTCACTCTGTCTGTGTGTGTGTGTGTATGTGTGTGCACTCACAGCCACACATTAGCTCTTCTCACAGCAGTTAATTTACTAACTGCTTGAGTAGAATCAATTTGTTCACACACACATGCAGACTCTCTGGAATACACTCACACACCCATTCTAAGTGCCATCTTGACACAGCGGCTCCCTGGCCATTTATTCTAACAAATCACTTAAAATCAACTGCACTCATCTCGTGTGTGTGTGTGTGTGTGTGTGTGTGTGTGTGTGTGTGTGTGTGTGTCTGCTGTGCGCGAGTTGGTTTGTTTGACATTTGATCACTTTGTGATTTGGCGATGACACATGTTAGCAACTTGTCTCTGCTAAGTGAACACTCCCGCCATGCTTCAATGTCACTCCACCTTTCTGCAGCCCTCCCCCCACCTCACCCACCTCCCTCCCTCATCCCCCTCCACCACCACACAAGTGCGTGCATGTGCATTGCAGTGCATACAGTGCTGTCAAAGAGCCCCCTAGTGTTCTAAATAAACTCAATATCTCTTTGTTTTTTTTCCTTCCCTATCCCTTGACTCCCCCCTCTACCCGGTCCTCCCCCAGCCGGTGGTGAGGTTGATAGAGGAGGCGAGCGGGCGCGGGCTGAAGGAGGTGCGATTCATCACGCTGCAGAACCAGTACATCCTCAACATCAAGGAGGGCTTCCAGCAGAACGCTGTGTTCGGCTTCCGCCGGCAGATCAAGAAGCGTCCCATGTACACGTCATCAGTGATGCTGTCGCCACACCTGCAGTGAGTACCGATGATGACGAGGTCATTGTCGCAGCTCGTAGTAGACTTGTTTGTTATAAGTAGTGGGTGACCAAGACCCTGCTGGATGTTCTGGTGCTTGGTACTGTGTTGATTTTTCTGATGATCTGCTAAATGTCTATATAGTTACGTCTTCTCTAGGAATGTTCTGAATAAATTCAGACTCTAGTCATTCGTTTTGAGAGTCTGAGTCAAAAGTCACAGCGTTCACTCCAGACAAACAGATTTTGAATAACCCAGCAGTTATGTTACAGTGTAATCACGTTATCCTTTATTAACACCATAAGCATTCAGCCATCTGACTGCACACTCAGTATGTAGCGCATGTTCCTACATTAGCTTGTGCAGCTTTTTTTTCCCCATCAAGTGCCAGTTCTTACTTCCCCCTCTCTCTCCGCAAACACACGCACGCACTCGCTCACTCACTCACTCACTCACTCTCTGTGCCAGTGGGCATGTGATACACTCGGTGAGCTCTGTCTTTAAGCGTGCCCTCTCCCCGTGACATGAACACTAGCTATCCCGGAACAAAAAACCGGCAGCATAGCAGCTTTCTTGCTCCCCGAGTACAAATGTTTCCTTCTCCCCAGCAAGGCCCCCCCACCCCCCACACTTTTGATCTCTGTATTTCCGCTGGGCATTAGCATTAGCAACCCTGGGATTACATTAGAAAACGCTCCGTAAACACTCTGATCAGATATTAGCAGCAGCATGAGTCACCGCATAGCACACTGGCCCGCGCTACCGCTGCAAAACCTGGCTGCTTCGAACAAGTCTGAACCGGGGAAGGAAAACGCAGATAATGAGAGGGGAAGGGAAAAATGAACAGGAGAGATAGGGAGAGGGAGAAATGGAGAGAATAAGATGAAGAAAGTGAATGAGTGTGAAGGCAGGAGAAATGCAAGCCTGTTTAAATTATTTTTTAAATAAATAAACGCCACCGGCTCAGGGCCCTTCGGGCTGCAAAGGCATTCCTGTCAGTTCCCTGCACACAGGACCTGGAACAGGCCGTTCCCACCATGTGCCCCCAGCCCAGTGGCCAGAGAGAGAGGGGGGAGGGGAGAGAGTGACAGAGTGGAGTGGGTGATTGAAGCTGCAGTGTGAAATATAACTGTGGGAAGATGGAATGTGGAGTGGAGCATTTGTCCTCGGGACATTTTCACTAGTTTTTGTACTTGAACTCAAACTCTATCTAGCACCCTTTCTGCACTCGTCTCCTCCTTCCTTTCCCCTTCTCTTCTCCTCCCTTCCTCCCTCCTTCCCTCTCCTCTTTCTTTTTTCAGCTACACATTTGGAAAATAGTTTTTCGTGTGTGTGTCTGGAACAATCTGTGCCAAGCTTAGGAGGTTGAGGTCATTAGCTTGATTGGTCTCTCGTTCTCTTTTGTCTTCTTTCCTTGTTCCTTCTTTTTGTTCCTCTATATTTTGTCCAAATTCTCTATCACCCTTTGATTTCTCTCTCTGTGTCTCTCCGTCACCCTACTTCCATCAGACCCCATCATTCCCTTGTTATCGGCCGCTTTTCATTTCACACTTCCTCCGCCCCCCGGCCTGGGATCTTTTCAAAGTGCGCGCTGGAACGGGATCGATCGCGGAGAGATATCTCGTGGCTGGAGGGACGAGATAAGGGAGGGGTTCATCATACCAATCAAAGTCTCTTGACAACACACCAAGGACACCAATTCACACACACACAACCTTTAACAAGTGATGGGGCTAACAGCATTCAGACTGCGGCAGTGACGATAACGTGGCAGCCAAACCGCTGTTATTGACTCAAATGGGAGACTAGTTATTTTAGTCTCTCTTTCTTTCTATCTGACACGTCCATGACAGCTTTACAATGACATTCTACTCCCCCCCCCCCCCCCGCTCTCATTTTCCTTGCCCTGCACATCACTCTCCCTCTCTCTCTTTCTCTCTCTCTCACTGTCTTTGTTTGTCCCTTGAGCTCTGCCAATTTGTGTGTCTTACTTTCAGTCAGCCTTCTGTCTGCTCCTGTTCCCCTGCCACCCCTTTCTCTCTCTCTCGCTCTTACTCTTGCTCTGTTACTGTCTCTCTCTCTAAGCTTTATAAGCAGGACACGTGTTCAGTCTTATAGATTAAATCACATTTCCTCAAACTTTCATACCAACAACAATGCAAAGCATGTTATAGTAGTCATTTTCCAAAGTATTCTGTGGCGGTGTTTGTGTGTGTGTGTGTGTGTGTGTGTGTGTGTGTGTGTGTGTGTGTGTGTGTGTGTGTGTGTGTGTGTGTGTGTGTGTGTGTGTGTGTGTGTGTGTGTGTGTGTGTGTGTGTGTGTGTGTGTGTGTGTGTGTGTGTGTGTGTGTGTGTGTGTGTGTTGGGCTCTAGGAGTCACATACACAGACCCCCGACACCCACTTCTGCATGGTGAAGGACTGATTTCGGTTCGGTCATTGTTGACAGTCGCCACGTTATGATTTTATTTGGACGCGCCACACTCGTTCCCCCGCGCCGGTTCATTGCGTCGGATAGCCAGCGATGTTGAGATTCCGCGGTGATTGGGGACTGGAGGGGAGCGAAGGCAGATGTGAGCTAGGGAGCTGTGTTGTGAAATGTCGTGTCATGGCAGAGGCTGTGAGATGGTGGATTCCAGTCTTCAGTGGGGGCTGGAAGTAGTTAAGTGGGAAAAAATACAATATAAATGGCTTGGAGGATTTTGATTGTGGCCTTCACATTACACATGTTGCAGTCCTTGTATTTGTATTTTAAAAGATGACTAACCACGGTTTCCTTTCAATGTCAATATTTGCAGAAAGCTGTCTCGTCAAAGTCTTATGTATCCGTACCTCTAATGTTCCCCCTTTTCTCTCTCTCTCCCTCCCTGAAGGACTCTAGGCGGCCTGTCTTCTTCTCCTCACCCCTCATCTTCCTCTGCCGAGCAGCTCTCCAGCCCTCTACCGCTCTCGCCCACCACGTGCAACCCCCCCACCCTTTTCCCCGAGACGTGGTTGCCCATGGCAACCAGCCAGGACTACCTGCAGGTGCCGGTGTCCCGCGAGGACCGGAGCTACCGCACAGTGTACAGCCTGTTCCACAAGACGGTGTCGGAGACCAAGTTCAGGATCCTCAAGATCCTGCGTGTGCAGAACCCCTTCCTGTGGGAGAAGTACAAGAGGTCAGTTCCTGTCACACAAGGCCTGGCTACACTTCAGCTCCAGTCACAGCAGTGTGGATGGAGCACAGTATAATACTTTCCCAACACATGTTCTTTTTTTTGGGGAGGTGTTGCAGTCATTTAGCAGAAAACGACAAGCTTTTTTGGATTCTTAGAAAATATTGCCTTGCCTCGGTTTCCTTGAGTGGGAGAGATAGCAGGCAGCGCCACAGAAAATGTAATACCAGTAGAATTACTGAGAGAAGAAAACTGCTAAAATGTTGGGTATGCAATTGCTCATGAGTCGTTGCACTTGTGTCAGTTGTTGTTGTGTGAGTGGAGCATATGGGTTTGTCATCTGCACATTGAAGCATTGTGCTGATCTGGATGTAGATGTGGCAAACGGTTATCACTGGTAATTTCTCACTTTGTAGAAATGAAAGCTTCAATCTTTCATAATTGGCAATGTGCAAATTATGAAAGCTTCAATCTTTTATAATTGGCAATGTGCAAATTGTGAGATGTGGCTCTTCCTCCTTTAAAACCAACACGTGGTTTTTGCCTCAGCTCGTTCATAGTCAGAACCACAGCATTGGAACAATAGACCGTTGACACAAATGAATAATAGTTAATTTGGTTTTATGGTAATCTCAATTCAAATTCAAAGGTGTTATCTACGCAATGGCTTATTCGCGATGTCGCCATTTGCATATGTCACCGGGTTTCTCTGGCAAAGATCAAATGCATCCTTGCCTTTTAGGTTGCATGGCCGACACATCAGCTACACAGCAATTTAGAAAATTGAGCAAAAGTAGGAGAGACGGAGTAAAAGAGGAAGATGGAGGCAGTCAAATGCAATGCGTGTGATGCGTGAGAAAGAGATGAGTTTGTGTTGGAACGGGGGCGAGTGTAGAGTGATGTTTTGGCTGCTGGTTGTTGTTCCTGTCGTGAGTGTTAACCGCGCTGATGGGATGGGTGCTGCCATTCCGATCAGCTGTGACAGTTAAACCACACAACAACTGCCACCGCATGGTTTCACAATGACCCAGTGTGTGTGAACCGGTGTGTGCCTCGGCGTGTGTGTGTGTGTTTGTGCGTGCCTGTGTTCGCTCCTGGGTCTCAGGAAGTGGTACCCTGCTGCATTTCAGTTTCCTTTTCTCACACGATGGTGGTGACAGAATGACTCAGGTTACGAGAGTGGTGTGTGAATTTGAGAGGGTGTGTGTGAGAGCAACTGTGTTTGCATGGATGATTGTGTGTGTTTTGTTCTAGTCATGTGCCTGCCTTGTGCCTTTGCATGCTGGCGTTTCGGAGCACTGGATGTTGTGTTGTTAATTACATGTGTTTTTGTGTGGTTGTCCATTGACCCGGTTTGCTTATGAGGATGACATGTTGACAATGTTCATGCCCACATTGTGTATATGTGTATGTGTGTGTGTGTGTGTGTGTGTGTGTTGGAGTGTATGTGTGTATCAAGTCACAAGCTGTGGGTTCATTTCAGGTCAGTTAGGGGTGACTGCCTGTGTGTGTGTGAGTCTGCACTGTATGAGACATGGCAGATAAGCTTATGGTATGGCAGATGTTCTATTCCGTTTTGGCACAAACTAAATAATGATAATAGTCCTTCCTCTTTTAATGGCAGGATTGCCTCCAGCAAGGTTACGAATTCATAACGATGACTTTGTCCCGGTGCATTAGTTATTTCTGTCAAGCTTGGCCCTGAAAAGGTCAAGTGGTTCTGTGCACCTAGACGTCTAGAATCATAAGTAGTAATCAAAAGAACATAATCTTCCTGCAGCACTCTGAGCATTCAGTGACATTGTAACCTCTCTCTCTCACCCACTCACCCACTCACTCACTCACTCACTCACTCACTCACTCACTCACTCACTCACTCACTCACTCACTCACTCACTCACTCACTCACACACACACACATGTCCCTCCTACGTATACTGTCCTCCAGGGTCGGCAGCTCATTTGTTATGTTGTCCAATCCAAAAGTCAAGCCTCCCCTCGCCGTCTCACTGCCTTGTGTCTGCTCTGCTCTGCTCTGCCCAACAGGAAGAAGGAGTACATGTCCCGGCGGCTCTCGGAAATGGACCGCATGCTGAGCGAGCGCCACCTGTTCCACGGCACCTCGGCCGACGTGGTGGAGGGCATCTGCAAGCACAACTTCGACCCGCGCGTCTGCGGCAAGCACGCCACCATGTTCGGCCAGGGATCCTACTTCGCCCGCAAGGCTGTCTACTCCCACAACTTCTCCAAGCGCTCGCCCAAGGGAGTCCACTGCATGTTCCTGGCCAAGGTCCTCACGGGCAGGTGCGTTACAGTCGCGTGTGCGTGCATGATACAAAATAGATTTGACTGCAATAGGTACAAAATGACCAGTGTTGGGTTTTCGGTGGACCGTGGCATTATTCTGTGGTTGTGTCCCATGACCACAGTGGTCTGGCATTTTAAACCACTGCATGCATGCATGCATGCCCATATCCGACCGAATTCCCGTCAATGCATGCCGCTACACGGGCATTGTTTTCAGCATAGGTGCACTCCCATACCGTTGTTTTTGTGTCACGCCATCCACAGCCATCTTAAAGCAAGATAGTCTGCATCGCACACATTCCATGAGCATTGATGGAACGCTTATCTTTATCTGGCTGGCTTTAAAATGAATGTCTAAACCTATATGATGTGTAATGACACGTGAGGGGCAGGAGCAGTTGGCCTTGAGATTAGTCTTGAGTTGCACCACACTGGGCAATCGTCTCGTCAATATATCAAAAGCGCTTACATGAGTGTATGTAGGCTGAAAGGTTCTCAATGGTGTATGCATATGATTTGCTATTGCAATCACAGCGACATTGTTTATTGATTGTGGACTAGGGGAAGGGAACGTACAGGGAGACGGACAATGTATTTGTATATGTATGATGTAGTCTCATTTACATGAAACATCTACATCTCATTTGAATTTTCTTGAATTGAATAAAGTCTCTATTTTATGTGTGTATATTTGTAAATTAGGCTAGATATATGGAACTAAATAACAAGTGACTCGTAATTCTGAAGTTAAAGTGTAAAGAGACGGAAATAGTAGGAAAGTCATTTGTTAAACAAAGGCAAACCAAAAATCTCAAATCAGATAAATGTAAAAGCCTATTCGGATGGAAGTATAAACCAAGTTGAATAGTTATACTACTACTAATAATGATTGTCATTTGAATAATAATAACAATTTCAATTCTTACAATTTATAAAACAAGTAGAACAAAGTACTTAGGAAATGCGTCATTAAATGCGTCATTAACGGAATGCGTCATTGAATAAAAGCATCATCGTGTCGGTTTGAAGAGTTTATCCCCACAGACTCTGGCCTCACCCTTGTGACACGCGAGCTTATTTGTGAACCCTGTGCTCTCTCTCTTTCTCTGTCCTCTCTCTTTCTCCTCTCTCCAGGTTCACGGTGGGGAACCCGTCCATGCGGCGCCCCCCACCCATCAGCCCCCGGGACGCCTCCAGCGACCTGTACGACTCCTGCGTGGACAACTGGGTGGACCCCCAGATCTACGTCATCTTCAACGACGACCAGAGCTACCCTTACTTCATCATCCAGTACGAGGAGGTACCCTGCACCGTGGCCGTGTGAGCGATGGACCAGGCCAGACTACCGCTCCCCGCCCCAACGCCCACCCCAGCCCGGAGCCTGGGGCCGGTTAGCATTTGCTGTGAAAACAAAACAAAAAACACGAAACAAGACAAAACAATAAAATACTAATGGATGCTTTAACCCGCCATGGCGCAAGACAGGGGGATTTGGGCAACGATGGGCTTCGTCGAATGCTGACGTTTTGTGATCTAGTAAGCATTTACAAAAACAAGTGCTTCAATTCCTGCCCCAAATACGATGTGACCCATATATGCACTGGACAGACACACACCGGATGATCTCTGCGGCAAGCGACTGCCCGCTGCCACTTTTTAAAGACCCGACCACAGCACGTAGAGACGGTCAACGCTCCGCTGGGAAAAAATATTGTGACTGGATCTTAACCAACGTCTTTACCAATGACTTTCACGGAAACCAATACCTTCCGACCAAACTGAAGCGGAATGAACTGGATTGAACCAGTCCAGACTGGATTTGACCTGAACAGACATACCCTCCCCTTCCCCCATATCCTGTTCGCTAATAAGTAAATAAAACAAAATAAAAATCGTAGTACTGTAAACACACCGGATGAGTGAACTTCTATCTAGAGACTGTAACAAAAAAACATCACCAATGCGTAAACTAGTACTCAGATCATTTTCTGGCCGCCCGGCCCCTCATAGGTGTGTGTGAATGTGGCTCCTCTACGTAACGGCCCCACCCAACCTGTTCTACAGGTTAGCACCCTGCCATCGCTGTGAATGACTCGACCGGCCGGCTGGAAGCTCCTCAAGAAGGCTGTACTCAAACCACTGGAGGCCTGCACACCTAGTTACCACGGTGGTGCCACCCAGCCCCCCCACCCCCATCCTCCACCCTCTTGAAGAGAGAAGTCACGGACAGTGAGAGTGGGTTGAGCCTTACCTTGACCTTTTTATTTTTGTTTTATTTTTGTTTGTTTTTTACTGTGTTGTGTGAGTGAATCTGACATTGAGGACAGCCATTCTGTGGCCTCATTTTACTGCACAATGGAGAAGTAATGTTTGACTGGGGTCTGGCGTTCACCCAGACATCCACGTGGACAGCTGGCCATTTTGGCTCTACCCCCCCCCCCCCCCCCCCCCCATGTGAGGTTTTGCATACAGCCAGTACTGTTCCAGTAGGACGTCCTTTTGTCTTTGTTTTTTACCCCAATATCAGCATTTTGTGTTCCTCATGTGGGATTGAAGAGTGTACAGTTTCACTGAGTCTTGATGCTGTGACAGCAGCAGTGTTTCGTCATTTAAAAAACAATCTATTGTATCTCCCTCCTCACACCCCAGATCTCTCTCTCTCTGTCTGTCTCTTTCTCTTTCTCTTTCGCTCTTTCTCACTCTCAGAACTCTCTCTCTCTCTCTCTCTCTCTCTCTCTCTCTCTCTCTCTCTCTCTCTCTCTCTCTCTCTCTCTCTCTCTCTCTCTCTCTCTCTCTCTCTCTCTCTCTCTCTCTCTCTCTCTCTCTCTCTCTCTCTCTCTCTCTCTCTCTCTCTCTCTCTCTCTCTCTCTCTCTCTGAGAGACAGTAGACCTTTTTTCTTTTTTTGGGGGGGTGAGACAAACTGTACAGATGTTCTCCTTGTTTATATTTGAACTGTGTGCCTTTTGTTCATAAAAATGTTTATTTATGTTAGTTTAATGTAACATTGATTAAAATAAAGAATTATAAAACATAAAAAAATGACTTCTGTATCTTGTATGTTTTATTCCTTTTGCAAAGCAAACAGGCTCTTAGCAATCATGGTAATATTCCTGAGTCAATAAGAAGATACTAATACCTTGGAGAAACAAAGGATGTGTGAAGGTGTTTTGTCTATCTAATGACCCAATGTTTGTTTTAAACCTGGCAGCATTTCATTATTAATGGCTTCCAAATTCCCCCACCTTATATTATATAATTGTTTTTTTAACTTTCCTCCACATAGTTCATTAATCCCTTCTTCTTCGCTACCCGCCCCTAACTCCCTGTCTCTCTCTCCGTCTCTTAATGTCACTGTTTCTTTCCGTCTCTCTGCCTCTCATTTGTGTCTGCATTTCTGTTTGCTGTGTCAGCCTCCGTGGCTAATGGGCTCCAGAGCGCCAGGGCCTTGCTAGCGCAGGTAGCCATCTCCCTGGCCCTAAAGGCAGGCATGCCTGGGTAACGAACACCAGGCCCGTCCCCACCCCCACCCCAACTCTGGAGCTCATTTCCCCATCATTCTTGGGGACGGACTACGCCCCTCCCCTCTTCCTAACCCTTTCCATTTCATGGTTTCATTTGTCTTTTTTTTGTTGCTGTTGCCTGGAATAGAAAGCGATAGCAAATGGTATTTGTATAACACGTTACCCTGCTTTTAGTAGCCCGGAGTTTATTCATCCAACACAAAAAGCACTAAAGAAGACTACAAGTCAAATATTAACACATTTCTCAGTCATTTAATACCCTTGTATGGGAGACCTCAATGACATGGTGCTGCATGTAGGTAACATTTCACACCTTCGCGAATGCACTCACACCTCTGTGTCATTGTTTCACAATCTTCCTTTCACTAAACATGCGCTATATTTCACCATAGTACACAGTTTTATCCTACCCTGGCACATCATTTGCGTCCAGTCTGCGGTCTCCGTGTCATGGAGTGATGTCGCACTGAGCTGTGCTTCTCTGTGCTTGGATGGAAGGATGGATTGGGGGGGTAGGGGGTTCAGAGAGAGATGGACAAAGGAGGGGGGGGGGGGGGGGGGGGGGGAGTCATCCTGCTCTTTAGTGTCTTCTTTGCAAGCTGCATGCATGTCTGCACTGGGGACTGCTTGCAAGATTGTGCAGGTTGGCCTGTCACACGCACATCGTTTCTATCTCCCTCACTCTTTCTCGGTTTCTTTTTATTTGCTGATCGCATGTTACCTTTCTTCCTCAAGACCTTTTTTCCCAGGTTCACTTTTCATTACATTTCATTGATTCCATGTCCTCTCTCTGTTTCTTTCTTTCTCTCTACATCTCTACATTTCTATCTCTCTCTATATATATATCTCTCTTGTTCGCTACCTCTCTCTCTCTCTCTCTCTCTCTCTCTCTCTCTCTCTCTCTCTCTCTCTCTCTCTCTCTCTCTCTCTCTGAGTCATGCAGTGGGCACTGGCAGGGGTTGTATGCCTGACTGCCCTCTAAGAATCACTGCTGGCACACAGACACCGTCCCCCTTGCAGAGCCAAGGGAGGAAAGGAGTGAGGGGGCAAAAAAATAATTGACAGATGACTAGAAAGGAAATCTAGGCTGGGAAAGGGATAGGGTGAAGGGGCTGAAGAATTTGTGTGTGTGTGTATGTGAGAGATCAAGCTAAAAAGGGATTCACTGAACTATAGCCTGAGAGCGACAGCCGAAACATGAATTATTCAAAGGAGTTGGATTATTGTGTGAGACGCTTGACGCAACCCAATAGCCATCTTTCAGAAATGCATCTATGTGTGTGTGTGTGTGCACACACACTTAGTTTTTAATTACCTGTCTGCAGGTCAGGGCTGCTTATATGCCTGAGAGATTAAACCAGGCCTGTTAAACGATCAAAGCGCTAAACCATGAATCCATCTGGAGTCTTGTGACCGTTGCTCCGCCCCCTCATCAGTATGAGTGTGTGTGTGTGTGTGTAAATATACGCAATCACATTAATTTGACTCTAGCTTATTAAAACAATGACTCTGTTCTCGATCATGTTTCGACTGGCTTTCAACACTTGGTTTTATACTGTTGTCATCATTTTAATCCTTTTCAGGTTGCTATTTTTCGAACACACACACACAAGTTTGTGTTCATGCAAGAGATTGCAAGAGGAAGCATGTGTGCACACATTCACACGCATGCGTCCGCGCGTAACTGGATATCTGCAAAAGCTTTGGTCCATGTGAACCCAATATCTGACTGTAAAGGTTTCACACGCATACCCACACTCGCACATGAACACGCAACTATGCATGCATGGTGGCGAACACACATGTGCACAAACACACACACGTACACAAAACATCCTCCCTTAAGCCCGGGTCCATATTGCTCCAACCATGCCCAGCTGTAACCAATGAACATTCCAGTTGTTGGGGTTCCCCCCCCCCCCACTCTCCTCTTCCCTCGCCATCATTTCATATTTCTTCCGTAAGCCTTTAAGAGGGCTAGCAGCCAAATATGGTCAGGCTTGTGTCGTGAACTTTGAACAACCTTCTAAACCGGTGCAGAGATCGTGACCCATAAGACCCTACCCGGGGGCAGGGCTTTAGTGGATGCTTCGCACGGCCAATATAAAGCGGCCTGGCTGTGTCCATGTGCACGCTACGTGCCAGATGCAGAGATGCAGGCTGGGTGGGGGGAGGTTTCTGTAACCTCTGATTGTTGTTTCGGTTCTTCTTCTGTGACCTTGCAGGTTTGCAGTTTGCTGCAGTCAGGTTCCCAAGGGTCCACTTGTTGAGGGGTATCATAGCGAATACATGGAAGGCTGTACTCCGCTGACTACTGTGAGTATGACCAACATTGTTTTCATCCTGCAATATTGTTCAATACACTACTCACCATTTCATCTCTTTATCTTCCCCCACCATATTGCCTGGTCTTTTACCCTTTCGTTTTCAGTCTCTTGTGACTGTATGGAGTTACTCTTGTTTTTTCTCCCCTGCTCTCGCTCTCTCT
Organism: Lota lota; assembly: GCA_026745465.1. NCBI lineage: Eukaryota > Metazoa > Chordata > Actinopteri > Gadiformes > Lotidae > Lota > Lota lota. The sequence goes on from JACYXH010000772.1 coordinate 3,043,501, forward strand.
CTTGGTTGTGCTCCACCGGTTTCGCTGTCATCTCCTGTTTATCTAATTGGGCCTCAGAAGACATCAGACAACCAGAGAGGAGGACAGGAGACTGACAGAAGAGGAGGAGAAGGAGAAGAAGGCGGTGTAGAAAGCTCTCCAAACACGGGTTGGAGGAGAGAGAGAGAAATAGAGAGAGAGAGAGAGAGAGAGAGATAATTAACCATTAGTAGTTCAAATAAGCGCGTAGATTCAAATCATTGTTTGACTTGACTGTCTGTTTGGAGAGCATTGTTCTTTACGTATAATGTCAAGTCATCTCGGGTTTCAGGCTACATGAATAGTGCAAATACAAGGTGGTACGGGTAAATTAGAAAATGAACAAAACCGACTTGTATGAAAACACACACCTGACAATGGGGATGGAAATCCACATCTCTGTTACTGCTGTCATATTTCTTCTTTGTTTGCAAGAATTACCCCAGGTGATAAATGTTGATATTGATTTGAAAGACCAGGAATGGGTAATATTCCTCTGCCTCTAATTACATTACCTCATAGTGCACGTTTTCAGAGCAGTGTGAGTATCAGGAATGTTTTCTGTGCATCAAAAGTCAAATAGTATGTCATGGTAAACGCATGGTCCTCATTGAAGGTAGGTGAATATTATGAATTTTTAAGATGCTATTGTATAATAATTGTGCGTGTCGTGTGTGCGTGTGTCTGTGGGAGAGAGACAAATCCATGTGTACTCCTCCTGCGTGTAATTCTCTGCCCGTGGGTGTCTGTTTGAAGTTCAAAATGTTAATTGTGCCATATGGGGCGTGTGTGCATGCATACATGGATCTATGTGCCAGTATGCATGCGAGCCATGCCTGTATGTGTCAAGTTCAAAAGGTTAGCTGGTCCTACGTCAATAGTTGAAGCTTAACAAGCAAATGCTAGAACATAATGAGCCCTCCCTCACAGTCAGTCATTTTGAACATGAGAGCAGTGCAGACAGCTTGTTTATCCAAACGCAATCATTCAAAACGCTGTATGAGCGGTTTGTGCCAAAAGCATCAGGAAGCAAAGCACTTTTCTATAGCATGCCTGAGTGGAACAGTTGTCAGAGTAATGTTTTTGTTTTTAATTCCCAACAGTTAATGAGAGTAGATGAAGATAAATGGGTGCTGGCCCATGTGTGTCCCTGTCATTTAGAGCGTATGGCTCCCGCAGTAATTTGATACAGTTGTGTCTGAAATTAGCATGAAGCCCATGCATAACGGACATCACCCGTGCTTTATGAGTTGTTTGCGTGCTCAGTTAAAGTCAATTTCTAACTGCACAACAACTGTTAAGTCGCCGGCTAAGTTCTTAACCAACCTACAACCTATCTAACATCCAAAGTCCCCAAAACTAATCTAAATTCTAAGTTTGAATTTCAAACAATCAAAACTATTCACTTGCATTTTTGTGAATCAATCGTTAAGCCTTTACTTCACGTCTTGATTAAACAAAAAACCCGAAGGGAGCAGCCCCCCAATCTTTCTGGGTGTTCCATGAGCCGACATCTGGGGATTATGGTCTGGAGGGGTAGCAGAGAGGCAAGAGGGGCCGGGCAGGAAGGGACTGGACCAGCAGGGGCTCATTCCCAGTGTACGCAGGTGGAATTAATGGGAAGCAACAGGAAAAGACCCCGTGCGCACACCTCCCCAATGGCCTGCATAATTAGAGTGCATGCAGGTGTGTGCACATACCATCACATCCACACTCAGGTTCACTCTCTCCCTCTCTCTATTTATCTCACTCGAAAGCTCACAGAATATCACCTTTCTATGTTTCCCTCTCTTTTTATGCTATATTTGCTGTATTGTGTTCTGCTCACGTTTTTAGAACAAAATAGCGCATCCGCTGCACCAACTCACCAATTCAATAATACAAGCTCACATCAGTCCACTATATAACGGTAGCTGCTAGTTTCAATCTTCAACACACCCCTGCAACCGATGAATCTGCACCCTTCATACCAATTCCTGATTCTCCTATTCCATGTAGAATTCGGAGAGGCAGTCAGACAGAGTCCAGGAAGTGCTTCAAGTTGTCGGGTTTTTGCTTCTCTTCTTGTTGCTTCTGGGCTTGTGTTGACTGAGAAAGAATAAGAACCGTCAGCCACTTGTGCTTGGATTGACATTCCATCACTTTACAACTCCGTTTCTCTCTCTTTCTTTCTCTCTCTCGCTATCTTTCTCCCTCCCTCTCTCTCTCTCATTCTGGGTCCCAGGTGGGGGCCCAGCCTAATGTTTATCCTCCCGAGGCCATACCAGTAAAGAACTGAAAGAAGAAAGAGGAGCTGGAGGTGTGTGTGTATGTGTCCAGGTTGGGTTGGCAGGATGAAGAGGATGTGGGTACTTCTGCAGGGCAGTTAAACTGGAAAGAGGAAGTGTGTGTGTGTGTGTGTGTGTGTGTGTGTGCGTGTGTGTGCGTATGTGTGTGTGGGTGTGGGTGTGTGTGGGTGTGGGTGTAAATTAATCAGCCAAAAGATTGTGAAGAAGAAAGTGAAAGATATGTTCAGAAAAAGCTAACTTCTAAAAAGTTAGAAGTGTGGCGGCAGGTCGAGGGGGGAGAGGGTGAGGGTGAGGGGGGTGGGGGGGTGCACTCTGCGGTAAGTGTGTATATGAGTGAGAAAGAGGGAGTGCCTACATGACTCTCGGTGAGCTGGCGGAGGTGGAGTTACAAGGACAGGATGCTCGACCCTCGAAGAATGCGGCCAGCCCTGAAGCACGTCTGTGAGAGCCATCTCTCCTCCCGCTGGCCCTATCTCTTCATCCATCTACCCCGTCTCCCCCTGCCTTTTTTTCTTTCTTTTATCCCTCCCCCCTCCACTCTCCTCCCATCTGACTCCCTGTCAGCCACTCTACTCCATTTGATTGGAACTACCCAGGGAGAGAGAGAGAGAGAAAGAGAGAGAGAGAGAGAGAGAGAGAGAGAGAGAGAGAGAGAGAGAGATGGGACAAGGGACAAGGGTGGGGGAGGGGAAGAGCAATTTTAAAAACAAAACTAGAGCTTGAGAGAGATAGAGCGAGTCACTCACAAACACTGGAAAAAAAGAAGAAAGAAAAACAGAATGAAAAAAAAGAAGAAGACATGAAACAGGACATAAAAAAAAGGAAATCAGAAGAGACAGTTTAAAGCCGACTCAGTGCGGGAGGACATGGAACCCCCTCTTCGCCCTCTTTCCCCCTGACACGTCTCAGAGCGATAGCTAGCCAAACTAGCGTTGGTGGTCGTGATCCCACAGTGCCGTGCAGTACGTCACGCTGCTGCAGTCCCAGCATGACTCACCCAGCAGCCAGATCTGTTCCAAGGGTCTGAGGGTGCAGCACCACACAGGCACCACTCGGAAGGGTTCAGTAGTGGGGACCTTGTCACCGCCTCGAGGTTAAACACATAAAACTGTGAGGGAAAAAAATTATCTTTCATGAAGGCTAGTTTCAGCTCCCTGGCGGCGTCATGTTCATGTTGTAAAGGACCTGCAGAGCTGGGAGCAACAGTCTACTATAGACCCAAAACCTTGTTGAAATTCAGTCTCCTGTGTTTTTCTCTTCTTTGTACATTTAGTTTCTCTGCCCCCCCCCCCCCCCACCCCTCCCTCCCCCTGTCCCAACCTCTTCCTGCATCAAAACAGCTGCTCTCCATTCATCCTGATTATCCTGCAGACCAGAGCTGAACAAACCAAGGCCAGAATAGCACAGCACAGCACACACGGCATTTTATTTACTGTGTGGCACACTGCACAGCTCTGCCTGGCTAACAAGCTGCAGCAGTATGACATTTCAGGCATCTGCAGTCAGCCTGTTGGCAAGTTCAGCTGGCCAGATAGCGATGAGTACTATAGTATGATAGAGAGTAGTATGCAGTAGCGTTGGCTCCATGGCTGGACTAGAATGTACTGTGGCTGTAACAGCTCCCAGGTTTGATTCCCCACAGCGGCGAGCACCTGAGCTGCCATGATGAGGGCATCGTTTGAGAGGAGTAATGTGTAATGTGCACGACCTGAAGTCAGTGAGGTGCAGTGTAATGGGCAAAGAGGGTAGCTCCCTAGCATAACATGAGCAATACACCAGGGAGGTCAGGTTGAGAGCCTGTATATGTCACATGTCTTCAGAGTGTTGGTCCTTCTTTTCTTTTCTTTTTTTGTACTTTTCTCCGGTATCCATGGCCATGTCGTCTTCTTGGTTCCCAATCAGTTCACATTTTGTCTTATGAAGTACATATAGCCAGCCTTACTTAACTGCACTTGTTCACTGATAGGTGCACACACACACACACACACACACACACACACACACACACACACACACACACACACACACACACACACACAAGCACACTCACCTACACACACTGTATTTGGGTTTGATGAGGTGCTGGGGGTGGGGTTCAGGATATTGGTGAGCTCAGGGCTGGACTGTAGAGTCTGGTATTCTGGTATATATCCCACACACCCTGAACACAACCAGGAGAGGAGATAAGAGAGAGAGAGAGAGAGAGAGAGAGAGAGAGAGAGAGAGAGAGAGAGAGAGAGAGAGACTGAGAGACACAGAGAGAGATACAGAGAAAGAGACAGAGAACCAGAGAGACGGAGACCCAAGTAAAGTGAGGAATTGATCTGTAAAGAAATGCCAGACCTCTAGTAACAGAATATAACCTCATATTCAGGGGGAGGTTGGCTTCCAGTTCGTGGCTGTTTCCAGACTTATTGTATTTAAGTAGCAGGAGGAGGTGGGCGGGCGCAGGTCATTTTCACTGGCTTACTCATAAGCTGTTGGTGCCTACTAGCTAAACCATGTTTACAGCCAAACACAACTCTGTGGTGACACAGGAAGTTCATGGGCTACAATTAAGTGTGACGGGCAGGCAGGCACTAGGGCTGTGAAAAAAAAAAAAGATTATCATTCGGTTTCTTTTTTGTTTATAGGTTGTTGTATTTCTTATTTGAAACAATTCACCAAACATGGATTAACAGCAGACAAAATATCTGATATGTTTATATATATTCTTTTATTTATTTATTTTCTCTTTTTTTTCATATATGACAAAATATGATTACCCATTCCCCAAAATATGATTCTGTTTTATTCCTTTCCATCATGATATAAGGAGTTTGTCCTTGTATTTGTACCACACTAATAACAAAATCCCACATCCAGACCAGGGTTGGCCTGTGCTGCATTGCCCACCTAGCACAACTCACACATTGTACTGTTCCACTCGATCGCGACTTCCTGTCTATACAGTACCATTTTGTTTTGTTTCGTCTGGAATAGTTTTGTTTGTTCTATTGCTCTCCATTTTCCCTCTCCTGCCCTTCTACCATGTCTGAGTTGGCTCAGCCTTGCAACAGTAATCAACACTGTTGATTACTGTTGCACACTAGCCAAAAGACCTGCCTTTGAATCTGTCTATTCTAGCTGACATTGCCACAGAAGTAACACTCCATTAGCTAACCTAGGCATGTTTCGTTTTACGATGTAGATACTGCAGTGAAGCACTCTCTAGTTTCTGTGCGTTTAATCTTTCCCTGTATTTCTCGCTGCTGCTCGGCACGGCTAGCCGTGCGCTGCTTGACATGTGAGAACAGGTGGGAGCCCCGTGGGTGTCGTTTACTTCTAGAGGTGAGCAGAAAAGCAGAAAGAAAAAAGAAAAAGCCAGGACGTCCTCCTCATTTTCCCTCCCACTGTCCTCCCTCTGTTCCACTTTCTGCTCCTGCGTTGGCGAGTCTGCTCTCTCTTCCTCTCTGATCCAAGGGCATACGAAAAGGGAAACGGCAGCCGCAGGTTGTCAAGGCAACAAGGGAGCCAGGGTCACTTTGTGCACGGTGTGCGCATCATACCTTATCTAAGACTTAATGACGCCAGCAGAGTTTCTTGTAGGACGTTTGTGCGCGAGTTGAACTTTGTGGCTCGGGACTGAGCGACCTTTCACGGCTAGGGCTGATGAGTGGGAGACTGGGGGAGGGCATAACACTGCTAAGTATCCTGCTTAATAGCCCCTGGGGAGCGCACGCTGAATGCAGTGTGTCTTCACGTGGCTACGGAAACAGCGTGGCCTCCTGTTGATTTGAATGGTCGCTTCGAAGCTTCTTGGTGATATTCATGTGTTGCACTTCCCTGCTCATACTTTGTTGGTGCACTTCACTTGAGGTCATTATCATTTTTCTACTTAAAAAAAGTATGGTAAAACTGCATGAATCCATAGTCACATTTTTAGTTGGACTATAAAGGATGCTCCCTGTGGATCCGATTGGTTTGTGTGTCTCTCACTCGTCTCTCACTCTCTCACAGACACTCAAGCATACACTGTTTCACAACCACTTTATCTCTGCATTGCCCACCAGTCTATGTTTTCTCTCTCTCGCTCTCTCTTTTATATCTTTTATAGTACATATGTATCACTCAAGCTGCCTCGGCCGTTAAACACAATCGATGGTTTAAATGTCTGGGCGTGTCCTTCTCTTCACATGCAAATGTGGGAAAATAATTACTGGGTAAAACGGCGACAAGCATTCAAAACAAATGGCTAATTAGTAGCTATGGAACTCAAATGAAGCAAACAACACCACGGCCACAAGCAAACACTCTGTTCAGAGGGTGCAAAGTGGAGAAAGGGTGGTAAAAAAAAGAAGGCAGGCTACATTTCTGTAAATGTGTGTCTCTTTAAGTGTTAAGAGAGCAAGTTTGCACATGTCTGTAGAGATCTTTAAGTGCCTCAATGTGTGTGTGTGTGTGTGTGTGTGTGTGTGTGTGTGTGTGTGTGAGAGTGTGTGTGTGTGTGCACGTGCAGCACCAGCTTTTTCCCCTGCATGTCTGGCAGTATGTGTTAAGTAACTTTGCCGACAGCATAGAGAAAGTGCAACCAATGGAAAATTGATCTCAGACAGTCTAAATTCTAACACCATCATTCTAGCAGTGTAAAACAAAATCCTGCTGATATTGCTCCAGAGATCAGTCGCACTCATAAGAATTGTGATCAGTGGATCATAATCTAAGCCATGGGTCACAGACATGGATTTATTAATCCATTACCCACTACATCCATTACATAATCAGCAGTTCATCTTTTTGAATTATGGAATCAGGATGTATGGGAGCGGGTTAACTGGATCTGGTTTTTATAACACACTTACTTCTGCACAATTCCATTATCGCAACTCATCATTTTAGCAGATTTTCTTGTATTTCTTTACTACGGGCCTTATTTCAGGAGGAAGCTGACTGGATCACCCTCGCCAGAGACAACCGTCAGACAAAACAAAATGAGCAGAGAAATTAAAACGGTCTAACTTTGTGTGTGCAGGCAGCCATATCTCTCCACGCCCCTGTGAGATCTCAATCTGTCCCAAACTCTGCTCTGCTCTCCGTGTGCCAAGTCCAATTTGTCCTTCTGAGCTTGTGTTTCTTTAACCAAAATAATCTTGATTGGACACACACCCCTCTGAGAAAGAGGGAGGGACAGATTGGGCCCTTATCTGGCGATGAGGAAGTGAGGAAGGAACCGTCAACATGTTCAGCGGCCGCATAGGGTGGGCCGCTGGCCCTGTGAGTGGGCTTGGGGTTCTTGTTTAAATAATGGTTTGCCTGTACAATTTTCCGTTAGATTCAGCACCGACGCCATGCCACACAACGTGTGCCATGAACCTTTTTTCTTTTTTTTCAGATTATCACGTTACTGCGGTAGGTCCTGTATAAGACAGGAGCTACGGAAGAAAATCCAAGATATGAGTCTTATAGGAGAAACACCTTGAACAGGAGGAATACATGAAGTGGTGGTGGGGGAAGAGGGAATGGGCAGAGGACACAGAGGAACACACACACACACACACACAAATACTGAATGCTATATTATGATGAAACGAATGGTTTGACTTTATAACCCTGTGGAATAAACCAAGTGTAGCTGACTTGAATTTATCTACAAACAGGGGATGAACATGCTAGATTTATCCCCACATATCTCTGCCTCCATGGCGTGTGTGTGTGTGTGTGTGTGTGTGTGTGTGTGTGTGTGTGTGCGCTTTGACCCTGGGATCATTGTCTCTTGGTCCAGACGGCTCCGACCTAAATTCTCAGTGTGGCTTTGCTAATCTGCAGTAATTATGCTTCATAGCTAGATCACCACAGTCCCACGCACGCACATTTCAGGCACTTACATCCTCTCTCTCTTGTTCTCTCTCTCGGTCACATACACACACACACACACACACGCATGCACACACACACACACACGCACACACACACACACACACACACACACACACACACACACACACAGACCCCAGCTTTTTTCAGACATTGTTATAACCAATCTGTTCAAATTAAAGCCATTACATTGATGTAGAGGCAAACTTCATTTAACCCTATGACAGCATTCATTTATTTAGAAGGCTGGTTGGCTATACAGGACTCACCTGTTCCTTTTCAACAGAGTGTTTGGCTCCTCTGTCTAGCCAACTGTGCATCTCACTGAGGTCATTAACACTGTGAATATATCTGGCTTTCCTCCTCTACAAAAACTCTCTCTGACCCACAGCTGCACGCACCCCTGCTTAAATACACACACACACATACATACACTTACAAGACTATGCACACACACTCACCCCCTCAAAATGCGTGCCTAGCTGTTTGCTCAAACACACACACACAGGCACAGAGAGAGAGAGAGAGAGAGAGGGGGGGGGGGGGGGGGGCTATGGCAGCACAGCACTCGTATTTAAACTGATGTGAGTGTTGTCACGACATCCTGCTAGTCCTATTTGCTCAACGGAAGCCTTGGCGTGAGAGCAGGGTCACCCCACTGGCTCTCATGCAAATGCGTTCAACACACGCATGCACACGCACTCTCTAGATCTCCACGCTGCAGAGGCACAAGAGAGGTAGAGAGGAGAGGAAACAAAGGCGGGTGTATAGAAGTATACAGGAAGACAAGGTATGCAGAGTGACAAGCCCGACGCTTTAGTGAAACTCACAGGCACGAAGCATGAGACACGTACACGGGGGAGTTTATAGATGCACACACACTCACACATCTCTTTATGTCAATCAAAGAATGAATTATTTGTTCAAACAACCTTTCCTTCTCAAACTGCTTGGGATAGTCCTGGATAATAATATGTCATTCTTAAAATGTTCTCTCCTGTTATTTTCTGTTTTCTTCCAATTTCAAAGAGAGAAGGCTGAACATATCTAATACTATCTGTCTATGTATCACTGTGGATCTCACAGGGTTTCTCTCAGATACAGTAGATGCAGTAGACAGACAGATTTAGATTCACATCATTACTCTTCACTATGGCTTGAAGGGAGGCTGGGGAAAGGGGGCTGTCTGGCTTGCAATGACTGATGGAGAAGGCTACACACGCACACACGCTCACTTATTAAACACATGATGGGAGGTTACAACTGCGCATGCGCAAAGTCGTTAGGACCGCGCCATATAAAGCCCACTTGGTTAGCGTGTGTGACAGGAACACAATGAGTTGCACAAGTTCACCATCATCAGAAGCTACACAGGGACTGTGGAATCAAGACGTCCATTGTACTGTCTTTTAACCACAATGGCCATAGCGAGCCCCAACAATGTAAACCGTGAAAATATTTTTTTCATGTAAAAATATATATATCTTTGAAGATCTCCTTTCGCACACAAGCACACTTAAGCCACAGTCCTGCGTTTTTGTCCCTCTTCTGCCTGTCTCGCTCCTTCTCCCTCTCACAGACTGCACGCACACTGATTACACACTTGCCCACCCAACCTAGCGTGCCAGAAACTGACTAGACGCTGCAAGGTCCCTTCAGGCTCAGTGTCCTAAACAGTGATGTACCTCACCAAATTAGCTTCAGTGACCCTGTGCCGGGGACAGCGGCCCTAATGCATGCCTACTAAATGTTATTTGAATGTGATAATGATCTGAAGGGGGGGGGGGGGGGGGGGGGGGGGGGGGGGGGGGGTTGTCTTTATTTCTACCAATTTCTACGAAAAAGATGAGAGGAAGGGTTCACTTGTATAATAATATTAATACTAAAACCAAGAATAGCCTTATAAGTAGGCTAACTGCCATCATCTATTAAAGGAATTCATCCTCTATTTCAGTCTTTGCTTTACAATGTTATAAAGAGGCCTGTATACAGGCCCAATGAGAGACAGACACGATTTGTCCTGTACCTTGAAGGGGTTCAAGGTATAACTCCATGCTTTGTCGTATCCTGTTGATTTTGCAGCTAATGGATAGACACGAAGGTAGGCTGCACTCGTCCGCTTCGAGACAGTGGGCGAATGCAATTTGCATAGCACGAATTCTGGATGCACGACTCATTAACGGCACAGCCTACACGCACTACACGACGCGCTCAGACCCAACCAGATCCCCGCCTTTTAGCCTATTCTTTTGAAGCCAATTTTCTTCTCTGTGCGTAGACAATTAACCAAATTTAGCCAGGTAATTACAATAAAACTGGTATCACAATAAAAAAACGCGTCTGTCCAAAAATGTGTTTGGACATCTCTGACCCTGAGAAACAAAATGCGCTCCTCCGCAGGTCATGTCTAACCGTTATTTTATTAGTTTGGAGACTACGAGTTATTAAGCACACACAGCCCAACCAACTAAAGAGATCAGTCAGGCAGACAAACAGACAAGCTCGGTTGATTTGGCTTTGAGGCAAATCTTCTGCTCTGTAAACAAACGACTTTTCCCTTGCATTCAGTGTCATAGACTGTGTCAAAGAGTGCGTTGATGGCCGTCCTTCTGACGTAAAGCGTCATAACCAACCATTACGTAAGGCGTCAAAACCCTAACGTAGAGCGTCATAACCATGGCAACAACAAGCACCGTCCTCATTCGTCCCGTGTCCCAAAACAAAGACAGGATGGTTGAAACCAGAAATTAATCCAAAGTTAAAAAATAAATAATACAGACGATAAATTTGAAGTTTCATGAGTCGTCTGGGTATGTAAAGTTTATTTTCTATTGTGATTGCTATTGGAACATGTTGCAAAACTGGTGCAGAAGGCGTGAATGGCCAGCAGTGAGAGCTCGTTGGGCACTGATTTATAATCATTGATGTATTATTTTTTGTTGCAGAGACAGTCACAGCTCTGTGACAGATATTTGTGTCTGTTTCCAGGTTAGTAGCGTGGATGAAAGCCATGATTTGTTGTAAGCAACGCTAGGTGTAGAGAGAACGTTGCCTAAGTACTGAACAGGCACGTTTTGTACTCAATGTGATGCTTTGAGCCGAATTGCTATCAGGGTGCTGTGTGGATTAGATTGAACATTTCTAGCACCTCCATCGGGTTTAAATCATACGGACATTTGGAAAGAACACTTAGTTTGTTGCAATAGTGGCCAGGGTGGACTTCTTCAAAAGACCCCTCGGTCTGTCTGTCTGTCTGTCTGTCTGTCTGTCTGTCTGTCTGTCTGTCTGTCTGTCTGTCTACCTCCCTCTGTGTATATTCGTCAGTTTTAACCACACACACGAAGCATGATCCAGCCCTTACTTTTTGTTGTTGCATTTACACACTTTTGTTTTCTTTAGGCAACAAAATAAGGCAATTTAGTGTGCCTGTGGTGTGGTTATAACCGTTCTGCCTAGATAACATGACATATTATTGCATTTATTTTACAAATGTTGACTATAAATAAAGTTGATTGTGAAATGCAGAGGTAGACCAAATGTTTGTGGTTTTCAGTGACCTTGACAGAAACTGGCTAAAATAGAGGGTCTACAAGGAAACAAGGTCATTAAATATTCTATGAGCAAGCCCATTTTCCCCATAACGAGATATTTCATGATCATGTAGAAATACTTAGTTTAATTCTATATTGTGTGACGCTATGCTGTGTGTTATTGTGTTACTTGAGTGCACCTCAAAAAAATCCCAGAACCAATTTTTGGTTTTGATCCTTAGCCTGCCACCACTAGTCTGTGTGTCTCTCGCTGTCAAGATTCAGGCATGCATTCATGTAGAGCAGATGAGTTCATGAACAGTCATTAAACAGGATTTACAGTTAAATCAGGGCTAAAACAGAGAAAATGTCACAGGGGAACTGGTTGTCATGCAAAAGCAGTCCTTTGCATTGGAATCCATACAAACGGATAGGTCTATTTAATGGTGTGATTGGGTGTCGCTAATTTATATTCCCCGTGAAAGCAGCCAGAGCTGTGGACAAAAAGGAGGGGGGGGGGGGGGGGGTTGCTGTGGGGGCTGTGGAGAACTGGGCGGGGTTATTAGACTATCAATTGTGCGTGAGCAAAAAGAAGCTGGAAGCAAAGGGTGGATGTGTGTACTTTGCCCTTGATGCGTCTTGTTTGCATGAGTGACATGACTGTTTGAAGGTAGCTTACGGTTTATGTGTTTATTAGTTTTTCAAGCATGTTGTCAGATTCATCCACAACCAGAGGCACGCACATGTAGCCTATGCGTATAAAAATAATTGCCGTGTGTGTACGCTGAGTGCCCTGTGTGTCCTCTCACTCTCTTTCTCTGTGATGTTCCGCGAGGGCATGCCATGTGCAGCATGCAGCAGAAGCACGCATGGCCACGTCTGGCAACCCTGCTATGGAACCATCTGATAGTACTGACCATTGAGCCTGAGCCCCAGCCCCTTCCCCCAGACATTCAACAATCTAAGTTAAAAGGCTTGATGCTGGCCTGCTGGCAAGCCATGGTTCTGTGCAGAGTGTTGACAGGTGCGATTAAAGAGAGATGCCCTTAAACTATGACAGACTGTCACTGCAAGACATTCAGGGAGGCATGCACATGCACGCACACAGGTGGACAGAAATGCAGGCAGGAAGTCAGGCCAGCATGTAGGCCGACAGACGCTGGCTATGGGGAGTAAGTTACTTTTGAGGGACAGCGGATCTAACTGACTTTTTTTTAAATTTTTATGAGTAGATAACATTGAGATGAATCATAATGGATACTTGACCTCTGTCTAATTCTTATAGTCGCCCACAGGTTTACATATGGCTATCGGCCATTATATGCTGTCTGTAGATGTAATGCCATGATAACATTGAACGATTTATCTTTAGAGTGGAGCGTGTGATAAACGGTTTTAAGATGGTGAAAATCACACTATGGGATTTAACCTTGGCTCTAAAGCATTTTTCATCAGTGTAATAGTGCCATGCACTATTCTCCTGTCCTGGAGAGAGCAGGCAACCTCGTTCTTTAGGGAGGGCTGTTTAAAGCCCAGTGCCCAGGGACACTTTAATAAAGCTTTGATAATCAGGGGGGGGGGGGGGGGGGGGGGGGGGGTTCCCGGGGCTTTTATGGAGGTTAGTGGGTAAGCTTTTTACCCTGTTCCCTTAGGTAAAAAATGCTTAGCACATATAAGCTTTTATCAGTGTAATGCCCACCTTCAGTAGCACACAGCTGGTCCGGACTTCTCGTCTATCTGCGGTGGAGGGCAGACCTGCTTTCTGCTGAGTATGAGGTTCTACACAGGGAAACTGAAGCTAGACATGGGGTCGTAAAATAATAATCTTTGCTGGAACAGCGAGGCTCTGCCTGTTGAGAGAAGCAATAAAATCAACCCATTTATCAGTAAACCAAGGAACAAATCACATTCGCCTATATGTAGTCTGTGTATCTTAAGTAAGAGAGAGAAAGAAAAGGAAGTTCTTACCTGGCATATGCAGGTTACTTATACTGCACACTGTAATTTAGCAGGCGTATTTTACAGTGAGCTCTATTACCGGGTGGTGTTGTCCATCTAGCTCAGCGGTGGTTGCAGGTGGGCGGTGGAGAGGAGGTTGGAGATCAAACCAGGGACCTTTCAGCTGGTAGTCAAACACCACACAGGCTTTAATTCACAAGTACCGTGTGAATTAAATGATAGCCATAATTCAACAGCGGGTGTTCATTTCTAAATTAACACCTACTGTGTTAAATAATGGCTAAATTCAGGGGTAATTTATTTTTTTCCACAGTAGGCTGGGAGATGTCAATGGAAGGAAAGGAGGAGGAGGAGGAAGAGATGCTCGGTTTGGCGCTACGCAGTCCTCCAGAATACCCACTGCCTGAGGAGATCCAACAGGTGAGCAGAGTTCCACGGTCGCTGGATTGTTGTTGATGAAGGCTGTCTACTGCGAGGGCAACCTTTGGTACCCCACAAATAAATATGTTGTTTACACCCTCCGCTATTCAGTGTTCTCCCCAGTCTACCGTCCTAAAAGGGTTTTAAGTTGGCTGTGAAAAGACTTCCTCACAAAAGATCACTAAACAAAACATGTTTTTTGAACATGGTTCATCGTGAGGTCCAATACGGTAACAATGGAGGGCTCATTTCCCTCATGCCTTGATACGTCGTAATCCATATGATTTGACTAGGAACAATTCCACTGCCGTCCGTGACCTACCTCATGCCTTAAGATAAGGCAGGAACAGGAAGTAATAGCAGCTTGGATGGTGTGCTGTCGTAAATCCTTGCCAGAATCAGGTGGCAGTGACTTATGACATGCGATGTGGTAGGAATATAAATTAGGAGGTAATACGTGTGCTTTGTCTTCCAGCTGTGCCTGACCAGGTCGGTCTACAATAACACAAGAAGGTGTTTCATAAAAACTATACTATTTATAGCAGTTTGTACTTGGATATAAATCCTTAAACATATCGCTTTCTAACTGAATGTATGCTGTATACATGCATGTATTTATCCTTTAGTGAACAAAATGAGACATTACACTTTTGTGTGGATGACTTAGCATTGTAATGTTAGCTTTCTAGTACATAACTAATCTGCAATTGAATTGGTTCAGAACAGAAGCTAAACCCAATCCACCTCACACACACACACACACACACACTCATCCTACCACCGACCCTTCATTTATCCGTCCATTCGCTTGGTTCTCTGCCGACCCGGTCATCCATCCTGTCACACAATGGCCAGTGGGATCTGATAAGAATCCATTTTATTTCATTAACCTCTTGCACAGGTATCTAATATTTGTGAGTGTGGGAGTGTGTGGGTGTGTGTGGGTGTGTGTGGGTGCGTGCGGGTGCGTGCGTGCATGCCTGCGTGCGTGACTAGAGAGAATTAGTCTGGGCGGGGAGCGAGACAGAGGGACTTGATGCTTTGTAGCCAGTCTGGTTAGTTCTATCCGTCTGCCCCCTTCCCTCCCTCCCACCCAGCCCCATCATCATCCACTCAGCGGCCAATACATCTGCAGAGATGGGAAGGTGGGGGGGGTGGAGGTTCTGGGCTTAGCCCCCCCACTAACAACACTTCAGCACCATTTATTAGAGGAGGTTCAGAGGCAGTGGGGAGGTGGGCGGCTGGGCTGGAGAACCAAAACAAAGTAGAGCAGAGCAGAGGGCTGCAGCCTGGGAGTGGTGGGCAGCTCCATGTGTGCCAGCCTGCGTGGGAGGCCGAGGAGGGAGGGAGGGAGGGAGGGAGGGAGGAAGGAAGGAGGGCCCATTTAGAGTGCTGTTAATCCTGGTGTGCGGGGGTAAGGAGATGGCGCTGGGGTTTAATGTCCCACTGCTGAGAGAGGGAGCGCGCTGCAGTCAGGAGCGCATACACACACACACACACACACACACACACACACACACACACACACACACACACACACACACACACACACACACACACACACATACACACACGCCATCATGCCATGCCACCCACAAGCTCAGACGCAAAGGCGGGCGTTTCGTTTTTGTTGTTGCCTATAAGGTTTACGCAGATTTTGAATTCTTTGCAGATGTAAAGACACAGGCGCTGACACGCACGCACATACATGCATGCCCCCCTCACAGTCGCGCATGCACACACAGAGTTGGATGAGGATTTTCACATGTTAAATTGAACAAGGGGAATATCGTACTGGACATATACACATATATATGTTTATATGGTATATATGGTTGAATGAACATATTGTTAGTCGCTTTGTAAGCATCAGCTAAACAAATGTAAAGATTAAAGCACCAGCTTTACCCTAATTTATCATCTGATAAGCATAACATAATTTTGTCATCAACATTTGCAAATTATGCCTGACATCATACACATGTTGTCATGTTTACACACACGCAATTATTTCAGGATATCCTATTGAGCCTCTATTACCAATCTATCCAAGTAGGCTAGGTTCTAGGATGCATACTATAGTGAATGGGTTTCACTGAATGGGTTTGGTCGTTATTTAATGTATTCTAATAACAGCCCTTTGTCTTAACAAAGCTTGACATTTACTTGACTTTACGGTTACACTGATTACACTCATGTTGAGTCAGAGTAGGCAAATGTTCGCCACATAATAAGGACTTTGCAATAATGGTTAGGCTTTTTATTTAAATCATCTCTCTTTTTTGCTATTTGCAGTTACTTTAATCTAAAATGGTATATTATGATCTGAATTGTTTAATATTACAGGTATAAACTACACTTATAGTATAGTATAGTATAGTATAGTATTTTATATATTCTATATTCGTCTATTGTCTTTAATATATTTGCTTTGTTGTATTTCACTTACATGACTCTATACTTTTGACTTTATACAATGTACCCTGTCACATCAGTGGTACTGCTAGATAAATAATAATTTCATAGGTATCGCATGATTGTTTATAAAAAAGGTTCAGAAAACAAATTGACAGTTGGAACCTCCTGGTTCCAAGTTCTACGCACTTTGTCTTGTGGCTCTTTGGCTGAAGCAGCCATGTTTTAGAGATGACAGATGCAGAAATAATAACTGATTCGGTGGATGCTTTTCCTCTTACGGTAGCTGTGGTTTGGATTGCCATTGTTCTTTATCCCCCCAAAAATATGATATAAATAGTGCATGCAAAGTCACTTTTAAACGTTAAGACTTGGTTTCTGGATGATGCAACCCTCCATTTACGTTTTAAAGTATTTTTTAATGTAGGCTAAGTTCTAGGATGCATACTATAGTGAACACATTTTAAAGTATGTTTAAAAGTCAGTTTATAAAAAAGATGTCCCCCATCGACTGACATTTTCCACAAGTTGTCAAAGGGACACTTGTTTCCAGCCACAGTGTTCTAGTGGAGGAAAGGGGCTT
Source organism: Lota lota (assembly GCA_026745465.1). Lineage (NCBI taxonomy): Eukaryota > Metazoa > Chordata > Actinopteri > Gadiformes > Lotidae > Lota > Lota lota. The sequence goes on from JACYXH010000772.1 coordinate 3,060,567, forward strand.
GCAGGCACACACTTGTTTTCAGCGACTGTCACCAAAGCGCTTTTTCTTTTTGACATACTTTTTGTCACTTTCTTTTAGTCTTTTTCCACATGCATTTGAGCACCTCTTGTTCTGCAGGAGGAGCTGATGCACCCATTCACTTCTCAAGTGGTACAGCGTGAGAAGGACCTCCATGTAACAGGACAAGACGTTCGGGGGAGGAGGAGAAAGCGAGGGAGAGAAACGTAGAGAGAGGTTTGCTAGGAAGAGGGGGGGAGGGGGGTGGGGGGGCTGGGGGATCCTCCACCTCCTTCTTGTCTGTTCTTTTTTCCCCCCAAAAGGTTGAGGTCTTAAGAAGAGCTCAGAGACACACAGAGCTTTGGGGGCTGCGGGACAAAATGTTCACCCTAAGAACATTTTGCTATAGATAAGGAGAGGCAAGGTGGGTCACACACATGAAACGGGACACAGTTACACACACAGCACAAGTTGACTAAAACCACATCATCTTGCTGTGCTTTATAACATAATTCATATGTTGTATTTACCCCGGCCCCTGTGCTGATAAATTATCCACTGTGCATCGACAGTAGAGTATATGGCAGATTCATTCTCTTTTTCCATTCACAACAGACTCAACTTATGAGTTTTTGAACTGGTTTTACCATTTTCATTAGATTGATCTGCACGCAGCAAAAGTAACTATAGTTGAAACACAGATTATGCCTGGATATCACAAACTGGTTTATCTCGGTATAGTGTAAAAAATAGCAGCTAATGCTCTTCTAACTCCTATGTTGTACGCCAGCCATTGCGTAGAGTTGGTTCATTCATTGATAGTAACCAGACCAGAGTTGCCACACCTGTTTTTTGGTAGAAGCTGATTGTCTCTCTCTCTCTGCCATATCCCCCAATACATCCTTTCTTTGTCTTCCTTTGAAACTCTGCGTTGCTAATGCCAAACAGACCCTCTCCCTTTGTCTCTCTGTATATCCGTATCCCGTCTCCTTCTCCATCTCTGAGGGTGTAACTAAAGGTCAAAATGTTCTGATGCGCTTCCTTGTCTCCTCACTACATGCCTCCCTTCATTGACAGCTCCCATCCTCCTCTCTCCCTCGTACACCCCCCCCCCCTTCTCCTTAGCACATACCTTTTCTATGCAAGCGTGGCAAAGTCTTCTCTCAGTCTCACCCTTGTTCTCTCTCTCTCTCTCTCTCTCTCTCTCTCTCTCTCTCTCTCTCTAGCCCTCCATCTTTCCTATTTCTCCTTTATTCTTGCCATACTTTCACCTCCGTCCTCCTGAATAATGCACAGTTTAAAACCAGACACACTCCGGCTGCATTTCCCCGTGTTATCATCCAGCTTCCGAGTTAGAATTATAAGAAAAATCAAACAAACTAATGTATCATTCTGAATATTGGCAGCATGTGTGGTGTCTGTTCACTCTGATCACTGAACCTCCTGCTTGCATCCCTTCATCATCTCCTCCTCCTCCTTCTCCTCCTTGTCTTTCCATAACATCTTCATCATGTTTCTGTCTGTGTTCCTGTGCTGTGTTATTCATTTATTTGATATATTTTTTCATATCTCCTGTCCTATCCTTTTATATTCTTGTATTTTGTTTTAAATCCTGGGCCAGAGAAAAGGGAAGACGAGAGCCATGCTACACTTCTGGTGAAAGCTGTAATCTGCAATAATGGCAGTTTGAAAGACCAGTTTGGAATTGCCATGCAATGTTGTCATGCTGTTGTTGGGGTTCCTGCTAATACAATGTGACAATATTGCATGATAATCCGGGGGTCGTTTTGAGGTCAGCCTTGTTTTTATCAGGCAGATGCTGTGCCAACAACTGACTTTTTTTTTTGTACCACTGGCTTTAATAGCTGCTATGCTAGCCTCTTACGCTGAATGGAAAGCTTGATATAATATATTGTGGTGTTGTCTGTTGCACAGCTGCGTCTTTTGTGCCGTGGTCTGTAAATGCCACGGCAAAATTATCTGCCGCTTGAAGGACGCTACACATGTCTATTTGCTATTTAGGTTTAACCAATGCTATCACCATTCGTTCCACATCTAATGTCCCTGAGGTGACTCAAATAGCAACAACAAGAACATAAAACTGGAAAAATATCAACTTGTGGTTGTATTCAATTTCACTGTCTAGAACGCCCAAATAAATAGAAAGCCAGAATTTAGACTCTTCAGTGAACACAAAAAACCAATATACCATCTTAATATAATAAAATATCCTATTTGAGCCAAATGGTGAGCAGCAAGCAGGTTGACAGACAGCTCAGGGCTGGAACAACTAGGAGCCCACACAGACAGATAAACACAGAGCTAAGCTAGCCGTAGCTCCTTTGTCCATGGGACCGCATGCTGTGCCACGCCATGCCGAACTATGGTGCATGTTTTGATGTGGGATCGGGTTGAAGGTAACAGAAGCACAGGTGTTTTCTGCTTACTCTGATTAGTGGATCAGGGATCAGACTCCTCCTATACGACAAATGCTCTCATTGTTTCATTTGTTTTCCTGTCCTTAATTTACTTTGATTTTGTGTATTGAGTATGTGTGTGGCGAGCCTCTATTTACTTTGGATGAACAGGTTTCAGAATCAAATAAGAATATATAGTAAATAAATAAATATTATATAAATAATAAATACATATAATAAATGAATACATATCAACAATTCATATTAATTAATTAATTAATTAAATATATATTTATTTGAATGTGGTCATACTGCTCCCAGTACTTAGCCTATTTTCTATCCCCAGTGGAGGTCAAATGAGGTCACAATGTACCCTGTTGCTATGTCTGGTCTGTTCAATGAGAATAAGGCTGCTGGGCTTATTCAACTCATAGACATTTCATTAAGAGGCCAGATTGGCTGATCCCTACACACACACACACGCAGACAGCATTGACCGCTCTCATGCACTGTTTGCTGCCCATTCCTCAGGCTAGTTGTATGCCATTTGTGTGTGTGTGTGTGTGTGTGTGTGTGTGTGTGTGTGTGTGTGAGCACGTGCATGTGTCTGCATTCATGGTTGCGTGCATGCCATGTGGTGCATGACGGCCATAGGTGATTCTGTCCTCTGCCTCCTCAAGCAAGCAGCAAGGGGAAAATGCTGAAAGGGAGGAGGAGCAAGGGATAGAAGTAGAACAACGTCATGCACCGCTAACCCTATTAGATTAGATTAGATCAGATTAAACTCTATGACAATAAAGATGAATTTGATCTAATCTAATCTAATATGTATGTATGGTGAGTAACCTGGCTCCATTTGTTTTGGCCATTCGTTGTTTGCCCACTTGGTGTGTCTGCCCACCCTGGTTGTAGCCCACCCATTGTTCTGCTCTACTATAGTCAGACTGCCTCATGCCTCAGTCCTCAACCCCCCCGCCACCTCCCACTTTGTCCTTTCTCTTTGTTTGGAGTGACAGACGCTCCTCATCGTCACCTCTGCGCTGCTCTGTTTGGGTGTGTGTCTGTGTGTCTATGCCTTTTGTGTGTGTCTGTGTGTGTGTGTGTGTGTGTCTATGCCTTTGTGTGTTTCTGTCGGTCTGTGTGTGTGTGTGTGTGTCTGTGCCTTTGTGTGTGCGTGTGTGTGTGTGTGTGTATGTGTGTGTATGTGTGTCTATGTCTATGCCCTTGTGAGCATGTGTGTGTATGTGTGCGTGGGTGTGTGTGTGTATATTCCCCTGATGGCTATCCACATTTACACACGGAGCCTAGACTGTCTACTCTCACATTTTCTGTGTCCACTCTAGTGTACAGCCCCCCCCCCCCCCCCCCCCCCCCCCGTCACCACTACTCTCTCGCCTCAACCAACCCTGCACTTTCATCCTCTATCCCATGTGACCCAACCCCCCCCCCCCTCCTTCTCCTCGACCCTGCCATCACTCAGACTAGTATAATGATAATCATTAAAAAAAACTCGCTTCTACACACATAGTCACGCATACCAGTGCACGGTGTGTATCAGGACCTGCATTCCGCCACCCACCCACACCCACACACACACACACACACACACACACGCGCACTTGCGTTCACAAAGACACAAAGACTAGGCGCATGCGGACATACACATGTGAGCCTGCACACACACACGTACAGACACACACCCACACACACACACACACACATACACAGTTGTGGTGTGACAGCTGAGGAGAAAATCTCGCTACACTGAGCACCACAGGGGGTCTTCATCCTCCAGAACATCAACAAAGCCCCAGTCACGAAGCGCTGCCTGGCTCACACGCACATGCACATTCGTACTCTCACACAGACAGACAGACAGACAGACAGACAGACAGACAGACAGACAGACAGACAGACAGACAGACAGACAGACGGGCAGACATGTATATTTGCACCCACATACACACAGACACAGACAGACAGACAGACAGACAGACAGACAGACAGACACAGACGGGCAGACATGTATATTTGCACCCACATACACACATACGCAGGAACAAAAACACACACGTGTATATTCGCACTCACACACACGCATATTCGCACTCACACACGCGCGTACACAGGGGCAAAAACACATGGGCAAAAACACACACGTTTACACCCCCCCCCCCCACACACACACACACACACACACACGAGCAGAGTTCATTCGTGAGAATATCTGAGTCCAGTCATACTTTATCAGACTGAAACGCACACACACACAGACACGCACTCTGGTCTGGTAAATCCTCCCATCTTTTGCCCTTCACGCACAACAGACCCTCTCACGCAAGTGCTGGCTCAAGCCAAAATGTTATTTAGGGAAATTAAAGGAATAAACCAACATGGATAAGTCCTCTAACTACCTAATCCCTTCTGTAATGGTTGCATGATCTAATATCTGTTCCTTCACAAAGACAGAGACAAATGGAGAGGAGGAGAAAGAGAGAGATAGTGATTGAGAGGTTTAGAGAGCTCTAGAAAACCATACAGAAGGGAAAGGACAAGAAAGCATTCAAACATTGTAGATGGACCCATGCAGTTTCAGAGAGAGAGAGAGAGAGAGAGAGAGAGAGAGAGAGAGAGAGAGAGAGAGAGAGAGAGAGAGAGAGAGAGAGAGAGAGAGAGAGAGAGAGAGAGAGAGAGAGAGAGAGAGAGAGAGAGAGAGAGAGAGAGAGAGAGAGAGAGAGAGAGAGAGAGAGATTGAGAGAGAGAGTGTTTGGGAGAGAGTGAGTTTGAGACGACAGGAGGAGTGGGAGACGGACAGCTTCATAAATTCTTCATATCACTATAAATCCAGGGCCCATCATGATATCACTTGATTAAACCTAATCCAAATCTCTCTAATCCTACAGGACTCAATTGACCAAGTGTCCCAGACCATATCCACAGTACCTCTGATTAGATTTCAATGTGTGCAATCACTCCTTTGCCTTCATGTGCCTTTGTGAGTGGGTTCTTCACAACATTTTGGCATATTTATATTTCACTTTCAGGGCTTTCAACGTTTCATCTAAAATTGCACCGTAGTATTAGGATTGGAAGTTTAAAGGATTATAAACAGCTCCATGACCCATCTGGACATCCCATATCATGTCTGGATAAAAAAAAACTAGTTATTTATATTTTTGTGAATTTCACTTAAAACTATTTGGTCAGATGTGCATTTATTTGGTTTTGTGTTCAAATGTATGTTTATTTATATAGCCCTGTATCACAATGACAATGACGAATATCTCAAAAGGTTTCACATGCCTACTAATGCGCCCTCATATATAATATATATGTTTTATAATATTCAATATTTTATTGGTAAATAGTTGCAATTGTATATGCACTAACATGCATATGTTAGGGTGCATATGCATGCTAGTTAGTAGGCGGAGAGTGATGCAACATTGTCCAGATCTGTGTGTGGGTGTGAGGGCGTAGTCGATGTGTAATAAATGGAAGAGAGGGTAATTGTTTGCTAGGAGCGTTGGTGACATTTTCACCATAATGCTTTTAGTCCAATCAGACTCTTGTGCAGTGGAAAGGCTGTGTGTGGCGACGATGAAAGATGGAGCTGTCCTGCATAGGGGAATACTGCTACCCTTCTGCTGGTTCTTCCAAGAGCAGTCCCATCCCGTCTGTACATGAGAAAGTATTGCAAACTCACGTGTAAACATATGAGAACAGCTTTTCCCCCCAAAAAGGTATATATATATATACGGTGGCCAGTTGTCTCTCTGGCTGCTACTGTAGGTCACACATGTTTAGGTTGTATTGTGTGTGTTTGTTTGTGTGCTTGGAAGTGTGTGTGTGTGTGTGGGGGGGATGGGGGGGATGTGCTGCATATTCGTGTCAGTGACCCACTTCTGGTGTTGTGATGTGCCAGACGGGTCATGGCAGCTGCGTGTGTAGGAGGGAAAGTGGGCGGGGGAGTGGGTTGGGGTGATAGAAGGACACAGAGAAGCCAAAGGGGGAAAAAAAACAACCTACAGAAGTGAATTGAATATGATGGAGAGAGAGAGAGAGAGAGAGAGAGAGAGAGAGAGAGAGAGAGAGAGAGAGAGAGAGAGAGAGAGAGAGAGAGAGAGAGAGAGAGAGAGAGAGAGAGAGAGAGAGAGAGAGAGAGAGAGAGAGAGAGAGAGAGAGAGAGAGAGATGGGACAAGGGACAAGAGAGAGAGAGAGGAGTGTGTGGAGGAAGCAGAGAGAGCCTACAGACTGGAGGTGTAGGTTAGATGAGATGAACGAGAGGACCTGCTTTAGGTGCCTCGTTTGCCAAGCGGTTTATCAAGTATGAGACAATCACTGTCTGGGAGTCTGTATGTGTGTGTGTGTGTGTCACTCACATGCAGTGATACAGACACACACACACACATGCACACGCACACAAACATACACATAACCAACATGCACATTGAATTGTCTCTCATACACAAGTGTCATACACACATGTATGCATGTGCGTGCGCACACACACACACACACACACACACACTGTTATAAAACAGCATAGCTTAAATTAATTATGGGGCCTTATCCTGACAAGACACCAACCTGGTACACCAAATAACCCTCCCGCTCCCCCACACACCTCACTGTCAATCCCGTGCACCAGTGCTGCAGGGGTAAGAGCCTCATGTTTTATGCACGCGACAGCACGCAGACAGAGCCGTGATAAGATTGCTACGAGTCACAACCCGCAATCACCCCCGATGTGTCCATACCTTAGCTGTGAACACACGTAAGTAATCACACACACATAACGACACATTACCACAAAGCGAATAGGACATTTGGTCACTCACCGAACAGAGGATGAAAAAGGGAGCTGGATTTGAACACGTACGCACGAAAGCACAGATGCATGCATGCCCACACACACACACACACACACACACACACACACACACTTTCTGTACCACAGTGTTGAAGATGTAGATGTAGATGTAGTGGTTCCTGAGCTTGTATATTCTGTGCTCTTCTGCGACGTGTTGTGTGAAACTCATGGTTTTCTTTGACATGTCTCTTGACACCGTGCCAAATCACTCCATTGTGACTGTAAGGAAAGTGGCCGAAGAGAGTTTGAAACAAACTTTTTTCCTGGGGTCAGAAACAAAACATTGAAAGGAGGATAAGGTGGTTTTTTTGTCCTTCCTTTACTAGCACCTCCTTCCCCTTCAGCCTTCACCTCCTCTCTCTCACATTTATCATACCATTTTTGGGGGCAGTATTCGTGCCTGTGTGATTCCTGTTAGCGATGATGGTGTGTGTGTGTGGCCAGGGTGGGGATGTGTATGTATGTATGGCTGGGTAGGGATGTGTATGTGTGTGTGTGTGTGTGTGTTTGACTGACAATGTGTGTGTGTGTGTGTGTGCGTGTGTGTGTGTTTGACTGACAATGTGTGGGGGTGTGCGTGTGGTTTGCGTGTGTGTGTGTGTGTGCGTGTGTGTGTGTGGTGATTCTGCAGAGTTGTTAGCTTGTGGTTGTTTGAGTGCTAAGTGGATGTGTCAGCGCCGAAAGCTCTCCTTACGGGGTCCAACTCAGTCACGACAGCACATGACCCGCTTAGGGCAGACACACACACTCACAGGGTGTGTAGGTGTGTGTGTCTGTCTGTGTCAGAGAATGATGTGTGTGACATATGTGTGTGAGTTTTTGTGTTTAAATAGGCTATTGTGAGGACCATGTAAAAAACAACAACACTATATCCCTCTCTTTTCAAGGCATGCTTCTGAAAGTACTGAGGTTTGAGTATGTGTGTGAATCAGCATTCAGGATGGGTGGTTGGTGTATGTGTGTATGGGTGTGTGTGTGTGTGTGCTTGTGTGTCATTTAACAGAGTTATACACATTCACAAACACACAGACACGAACATTAGTATAATATAATATGGTATAATATATAATTTGGGTTATGGTAGTATAGTAGGAGTCTGCAGCAAGCAAAAGGACATCTATGCAATAAACACAAAATAAAATATGTAGACCAAATAAATATTGCCTGCAGACGCCCACGCCCTCCCCACACGCACATTTCATGCACTCACACAGACTGCAAACGGATAAAATAACCCTGTATGCTCCAGTAAAGTGGCTACAGCACACCCTATTGTGTTGCTTTCATGTTTCACAACCGTACGCAGATGTTGTCTGTCTCTCTACCCATGCCCTAGTTTATTTTCATGTCCTTTTTTCCTAATCAGCAGGAGACGAAGATGTGTGACAACAAAGCCCCCATGTGATCGATTGGAAGGGAAATGGATAGCTAGCGAGCAGAGATGGATAGCTTGTGAGCTTCTGTTAGCAGGGAGAAGACCGTGAAATATGACACCTGTCAATCAGTTGTCAGACCGTCAATGTTTTCTAAGTTCGCTGTCCATCCGGGGCCCCTCCCTGGCATCAAAACAGGAAGGCTATCATAAAATATCCAATCGGCTGGATCTCACTGCTGCCATCTTGCAGTAATAATGCTGAAAAAAAACATATCTATACGGAATTAATTAAGTATTAGCATATGTGTCTATCTTCCCAGAGCAATGTTGTTTGGCAACCAAGTAGGCCTTTTTGTCCGTGAATTGTCTGTATGGTATTGGAAAAATGCTTCCATGTCTATACTTCCCTCTCTTTCAAGCACAAACTCAGTGTCATGCCCATAAAGCAAAAAAGCTTTACTGGCATGGCAGCAACATTCTCATATTACCATGCGTGACACAGGAATGACATCAGGAAATGCGTAACATTCACAGACCAACGACAATCCGAGGCAGACAAGATGGAGTCCTATAAGCCATGAACAACACAACTAAGAAACGTTCAACTCGCTCAACGTTGTCATCCTCGGCTGCCACTTGCCGTTTACAAAGCCTCTCTCATCCCGTTCACGCGTCCTGCGACTCGCATCTCGCATCACGCTGCCGCGGCGAGGCAGACGCCATCTGAGTGGATGTTTGCCATCCAAACATCAACAAGCCGCGTTTTTCTAGCGAGATGAAAGCTCTGTGTGGATGGGAGGGGATTCTGAGCTCTAAAGAGAAATGACAGACCGGCTCTGGTAGTGGGGGGAAGGGGGGGGGGGGGGGGGGGGAGGACAGACAGACCCAATGGGAGAGACAGACAGAAACAAAATAATAGAGAACAAATACAAATACAGAGTGAGAGAGTTTGGAGTGAAACCACGTTGGGATGGAAGATTGGAGCATGGTGTTGTCTAAACTGCGAAGCATTTGAAAAAAAGTCATTTTCTTCGAAGTGTCAGTTTTTTTTATTTTATTTGTGCCCAATATTTGGTAGAGCAGTGCTTTGACATTCTGTCTTGGACATTATTCACACAAAAAAAATCAATAGTGCACTGCTATTTCTACACTCTGTGACATAAAACAATGTTGTTGTGCCCTGGTGTGTGCCGTCTGTCACATCAGATACATTGAATTACCACTCCAAGTTAAAACGTCAAAGGCATATTCTGCACACTGCAGAATATGAATTTTCTTCTCAAGTAATACATAGACACACATGCATTGTTGTGGCACAGAACACACTGAATACACATTGTAGCATTTCTGCCAGGGTGAAACCTTTATTGTATTTAAAAGTGCTGTAGTAAAGATCTAAGAGCTGTTATTGAGCGTAGTTCTTTAGAAATTGCCTACCTCCGTCAGCATTAGTGAGTGAAATGCAGAGTGAGAATATATGTTTCTAGTTGACTGCGCCTGCCTCTGTATGAGACCATCTAGATGTTAGACCTCTCCCAGCTTATTTCTGACCAATCAGGCCATTCCTGATTGATGCCCTGGTTGGTTTGGGGTATCCGTCTCGCCTATCAATCACAGGTGCGAGAATGCAGCACAGGTCAATGGCGGAGAGAGGTAGGGAGGGAGCCGAGAGGGTGGGGACGTTGTTTGATTGTGTAGTTTCAAAATCTTGCTCTCCTGCTCTTTTCTGCTCTCTCTTTACAACTCTCAAATCTTGCCTAGAGTACCTTTCACATGTATCGATAGTTGGATTGTGTAAAACCCATTTTCCCATGAAGCCCCTACATAAATGAGTCCATCAGTGTAATTAAGATACTAATCATTCCCTGTCTTCCCCAGATGGAGCGCAGCGCGACGGTGTGCCATTACTGCGGAGTCAGCTACCTCATCCTCCACGAGTTCCAGCGGCTCCAAGCTAGGCTAGCCCAGGTGGAGGCCGAGCTTCAGGGGCAGAGGGAGGAGGCCGGCCGAGAGAAAGCCCAAAGAGAGTCCCTGGAGCTGGGTAGAGCAGAGTGGGAGAGGGCCCTCCGCCTGGAACTCGGACGACACGCGGATGTGGCCGAGGAGCTGATCCGAGAAGAGCTGGGGACGAGGAACGAGGACACGGAGAGAGGTCTGAGGGAGGAGTTGGCATTGAGGGAGGAGAGGAGCAGAAGAGAGATGGAAGAAGAATTTGAGACAAGGAGATTAAAGAGGGAGGATGAGTTGGAGAAGATTTGGAAAGAAAGGGAAAGGCGGCAGAGCGAGGAACTGGAGTTAGGCTGGGAAGAGAGAGAGAAGGTCCTGAGCCAAGAGCTCCTAAACACCAATAACGAGTTGGATGGGCTGAGGAAATATCTTCAACAGCTGGAAGGAAGGTGAGAAGTCGCTATGTGTTTGTGTGTGTGTGCGCGTGTGTGTCCATGTGTCCATGTGCTTTCTATTCCCGTGTGTAGTGTGTAAAGCCTTTAATGCTGTGCTCACCCTTGCAATTACCTTCTGAGTCACACTGCTTCAGCATCCTCATGGTTTTCACCTCCTTGCCCTGTATGACTTCATGTTATGTGTATGTTATATGTTTCTGTGTTTAGGAGTCAATGTAAACCCTTTAACACCATTGTTAACAACCAGTCCACAGTAAACCTTGAAGTCACTTTAACTTTAAAGTCGTCTGCCAAGAAATGTGACAAGGAATTAAAAGCACAATACATTAATTTGCATCAAATACATCATTAATTTATTTTCAAACTAAGACACACACACACACACACGTCTCATTAACTAAGACAGAGGCCACTGGTCTCTTCTCACTTGCTTGTATTTATACTCCAGCTGCAACCAATATGAAAGAACCACACCCACACGCAACCACGAACCAATCATCCGATGAACCCTCAAAATAACAGCTGCCGCACCAGAACCTAGACACGACGGAGGCTCTAACTGGCACCAAGGCAAAACTTAATCACACATTTTTCCCACGCCTTCCACGTCAGAAATGGATGGATTGCATAGTGATGTTCATCTAGGGAAACAGAAAGAGAGAAAAAGAGAATGTGTATAGTGTGCGAGTGTGTTACCTTACCTTGAAAACAATCTGGCGTGATGTATCATAGTACATCTCTCTGCAGCAATGAGCCCAACGTTACCACACACCCTCATCCTTGCCATAGCTTCCTCTTCAAATAGTCACGGATGTGCTGCGAAGAATGGTGAATAGTTTCCTTATCTGGCCACGCTAAAATATATAATGAAGGGTGTGCGTGTCAGTGTATGTGTGCGTGTCAATCAGTTATTGCGTATGTGCTTCATCTGATATAGAAGAATAAGGAAGCCTTTGGGAGATATGCTAAAAAGACTTTATTCACTTACACATTCTAACATGTGCCTCGCTGGGGATATTCACCATTCACGTGCATCACATACACACACACACACACACACACACACACACACACACACACACACACACACACACACACACACACACACACACACACACACACACACACACACACACACACACACACACACACACACACAGTGTGTCAGTGATTATAATCAATGGCAGAGGGAGAGATTGTAGCTAGTTCTGCAGATCAATGTTGACTGACAACATGTGGTTAGGAGTGTAGCTCAAGATCATTATCGCACACACCATGTGAGCTTCAGAAAGCTAATCATATTTTGTATTTTTTTGTATCTCTTTTTAAGAATGTTTTCATGTCGCTACACAAGGGGAGATAAGAGGTGATAAATAAAATAATTGTCTGGTGACAGAGCTCAATGTATAGCCTAACTCAGACACACCTCACAGAAATCCAAACTAAATGTTGTGGTTTACCAGGGAATCATTTGCATGGGAATGTAGTAATATTATTAAAGTATAAATGCATGTTTGTTTGTGCCAACGCTAGTGTGTTTGTTGCTCACATGGCTGGTTGTATTTCTAGACTAGTGTATGTCCTGATGTATGGCGCGCTGCAAAAGTAAATCCACTATCCGGGTATAATGTAAGCAGATTAGCGCTGCCATGCCCCTCGTTCACACACACACACACACACACACACACACATACACACACACACACACACACACACACACACACACACGAGACCCTGAGGGGGGCAAGTGTCGTCCATGAGGTCATAGTGTACCCAGAGATAATGAAGCATGCCAGAGTGAGTTCGACATGCTAGCCTGGACTGACCGTAAGAGAGTGTGTTCTATCACTCTACCAATCCATCTCTCTCTCTCTCCATCTATATATCTATCTATTTATCTACTTATCTCTCTTTCTATCTCCATCTATTTGACCTATCTTTCCATCCAGCCATTGTATTTATCTATTTATATAACTTGTCTGTGTATCTCTGTCCACCTATCTTATTTATCTAGCAGTTATTTAGCTATCTGTTATTTATCTAACAGTTATTTATCTATTCATCCATCCATCCATCCACCAATCATATTTATCTATGTTATGTATATATCTATCCATCCATCCAACTACTCTGTAAGATGTATTTAACAGTTAAGCTGAAGTGCATGCTTTCCTTTAGTCAGGAGTTACATCAACACACAACGTGTATTTACTTTCAAGTGTTGTCACGGCAACAAGGATCCAAATGACAACATGCAAATTAAGTCCTCTTTAGCTTAAAATGTCTCTATCCGTACTTCATAAACACCAGCTTCCCCTCTCGGTTTTCCTGTCCTTGCAAAGATTCTTCCACACTTGAAACGGTTATTTACTTTCACTTAACTGCAATTTCACACCAGCCAACTCATACTGCTGATAATGGATGATGATAATAATGATCATAAGAGGAAGGCAACCAGGTCTTGAATGACCCCCTGCTGTGTAGCTGCAAAACTACAAGAATGTTTCATGCATCTGAATCTGAATGTCTTGGTGAAAGCATTTCATTCCTGAACTGCAGCATGATAAACCTTTTAATTGTCGTTCATTTAATTACATTGCTAAATGTATTCCCAGTAATATATTGCCTAGTTAAAGTCCTATTGAATTGTGACTGCCTCACTGTGGTTTTGTCTGAGATTATATGGCGATTAGGTTTCTATGGAAACAAGTACTATGGAACTTGCATGCTGCATTGCCAGAATGACTGTAATGGCTAAAAGAATGGGATTGATTTCTTTAGACCTATTTTACAGTTTGAATTGGAAGTAAAAGTATATTTAGCTAATAGCAGTGCATGGTGAAGTGAGACAATACTAGCTGTTTATTAATTTTGATTTCACACATCAGTTGAGAATAAACAAAGCTTGTAAACAAGGACAATGCATTATTCAAAAGAGTGGAATTACATCATTGCCGATAATGATCAAAGTCATGCCATACTTTTCTTTTACACTTCTCACACATTCTCAAACAGTATCTTGCTTGAGTATACAATGTTGCTCAATTAAAGGAAGCAATGTTCTGTACATGTCTCCACATCGCACAACAGCGGAACTGAGAACAACTGCTTTTGAGATTATGTTGTGATGCCCTTAACTGTCAATGGCCAAGACATAATTTGCTGCTTTAAAGGCAATGGTAGCGGGTAAATGTGACAATGACATCATTGAGCATGACCACACGAAGGCCCCTAGCAGTGAAATGGCTTATCTCATGTTTGAAGACAGGTGTTTGTGTTCTGTGTGATGGACAAGAGTGACATCAACACTTAATGCCATGCAGATGACATCTGATTTAAATCACTTTAAATGTCACTTGGATACTTTGTGTGTGTGTGTGGCTGTGTGTGACCAGGGAGGTTAGCGTGTGTGGATTGGATACCTGTGTGTAGTGAGTGTGAATGTTTATGTAAATGCCTGTTTTATTTGGGTGTGTTTGAGTATGTTTTATGTGAATTGTAGTGTGCATACCTCTGCTGTGTGTGTGACATGGTTTATTTAAGTGGCATGCTTTGCATGGAAGCGCAACAATGTTTGCAGAGTGCAATTAAATCAGATGTTTTTAATATTTCCTCAAGACGATTTATTAGTTTATTTCTAACACATTTTGGATCAGAGCCTCTTGGTCGGAGACAGAGTAATAGAATAGAAGAAGTGACAACGAGAGAGCGTGAGTGTTAGAGAAACCTTCATGAGAGGATAGAGAAATTGCATTGAACCTTGTCTTGGGGAATATGAAAAGATGTGCACAGAGAACACGTCTCACTCAAAACAGGTTATTGCTTAAGCGTACGTCTTGTCCCGGTGATAAGACAAGTGTCTGGGGTTTATGCATGCTCTACTTGTTTTGCTGGCTAAAAGGTCTGTGTCCCAATTTGTGTGTGTGTGTGTGTGTGTGTGAGTGGTTGGGCTTGTGCGTCATTTGAATATGTTGATCTGCCGCGATTGCTTACTGTTGCTTTTGAACTCGATTTGGCAGTTATGAACAATGAATCATTCAAAAAACAAACCTACACCATTGCACACCCAAACTAATTTGTTGCTCTAATTGGACACGATGCAGGTGGAGTAGGGAGGTGGTTGGTAGGTGACAAATGATGGATGGCAGAGATCAAGGCATCTATTTGTTCCAGGAAAGCACTTTATGCTAAACTAGATTTGCAGTTATGTGGTTGTTATCTGCATCTCTGGTCTCTCGTAGCAACATCACAAAACAACATACAAATCATAAGATCTGTTTCTGTTAATAAGTATGTGTGTGCATGTGTGTGTGTGTGTGTGTGTTTTATATGTGAGCGAGACAAGGAGAGGGAGAGCGAGGGAGTTGTGTAACTCTGTATCAGCTATACTATGTACAGAGTCAGTTCACCTTCAAAGCCAACATGTGAGACATTATTCCTTACCCAACTCCAAGCTCGGATTACTGCATCAAACAGACAGACGAACACACACACATCCACCCACTCTTACACATACATACACACACACACACACACACACACACGTCATGACACAGAATCTGTGAATGTGTGTTCCCCTCACTCCCGTCTGCTGTGGAAGGTTGTCAGTAAACCGACTGTGTGTGTGTGTGTGTGTGTATACGAGTGTGTTTCAATGGGTCTGCATGTGATTTAAATGTATCAAAGGGGGGGGGGGGGGGCTCTCCTTCCTGCGAGGAGCTGACCTCTATTCGGGGCTAATTGCCCAGGCTTCTCCACGGGACTCATGACAACAAGATCAACAAACACCACAACAATGATATTAATGAGCGCACGTGTGTTTGTGTTTGTGTCTGTGTATGTGTGTGTGTTTTATGTGTGAGTTCATGCCCTGCAACAGATTTACACAAAGGCACTCTGAGTGACAGTACATATGATAGTCGTGTCTTTAACAACAGCACAATCGTTGCCTAGCAACCCAACATTTTCACAAACTTGTAAAAAGCGCAGAAACAATAGAGCACTTGTTTTGTATGTAAATCAAAACTGACTAGCTGAAGGTCAAATGCTTTTGTATATCCCTTAAGCTTAATTTAGTTAGCTTTGATGTCAGTCGTATATGTGTGTGTGGTTCTGCATGCGTAACACCATCTTCCAGTATTTATTTGGATTGTATTTATCGAGTTGTCTAGTAACTACGTAGAATACCATGACAATAAAATAACACACACAGACGTACACACACACACAATGTAATGAATTAGTAAGACGTGAAGCTAATTGGTGCAATAATATTCTCCCAACTTGTGCTCATAAGTGACCCAGTAATTTTCCATCAGATTGACCTTTGCGCCCATAATAATTAATCAATATGTTTGCCTTACCATGTTTTTAAGTTCAGCTTCTATTGTTGCACTTTTAAGTGGAGATAGCACAGATATTAGCTTAGATGTCCTGCCATTGTGTGATCAAAACAATCTTCTAACATCCCACCCACGCATATACACACAACTTCAAACACACACACACACACACACACACACACACACACACACACACACACACACAAAATAAAGTCCACAGGGGTGTTCCACACCCAAGCATATACCAAGATTCTAAGACATAAATTCACCTCATGTGTAAATACGTGACTCTTTGATTCAGTTTTAATGACAGCTAATTACACAAAACACACTCTCACACACGAAACACATTCAACAAGACAGTCACAATTGATTTAATTACTTTTGAATATGTAGGTCTTGCTATGATGCTGCTCATTAAAACCGATACAACCAGACAAACCAGGCTCACACATCGATGCAACGACAAATCTGTTGAAATCTAGGAGGTCTCCCTGTCATGGGCAAATGTGTGGAACCAAAACAGGCTGGTAAACTCGATGATACATATTATAATACGCAATGGTATGTGTGTGTGTGTGTGTGTGTGTGTGTGTGTGTGTGTGCGTGTGTAAATGAGTAAGAGTATCTGAGTCTGGATGCATGTTAGCAGTGTCTCTGAGAGCATGTGATCCTGTTTGATCCAGTCTGATCTGTATGTGTGTGTGTATGTGTGTGTGTGTGTGTGTGTGTGTGTGTGTGTATGTGTCTGCATGTGTGAGGGGAGGGCTACAATGTCCTGTCCTGATGAAGCGATTGATTTGAGCTCCCAGTGGGTGGTACAGTAATCCTGCACGCATTCCCTTGCATGGTGCTGCCTTGTAGTTCTGAAAACAGCGAATGGGCCCAAACATACACACACTCACAAATACACCCGTACACACATACACGCACTGGCGAATACTTTAAATGCACACACACACACACACACACACACACTGATCTTTCTGATCTGGCATTTGGGCTGGTGGGGACAGATGGTTGAAAAGTGGGAGGCAAGGCTGCTGTCACTCACAGAAACATAGGTTAGTACACACACGCACATATACACGCACACACATACACGTAAACGCATACATACATCCACACGTCACCCGTGCGCACACATACTCCCATATATATATATATATATTGTGACAACCCGGCTCCATAAGTGGCCGCCTCCCCCCTCAATGAACACAGGTCAACGGTCCTTTTAAGCCGCAATGGCACTTTTATTTAAAGGAAATAATAAACGTTGGGCCGTGCCTAACCAAAAACAAGCCACACAGGAGACACATGCCCGTGTTCCTCCTCCTCCGTCGCAGGTGCTTTTCATTTCGCTGAGTGGGATCAGCGCTAATGTGTTCAGGTGTGCGATCCACCGGAGAGCGGTGGTAAACCCCTTCTACCACCGCTCCCCTGAGCCGTCTGGGGCGCTGCGCTGGAGCCAGGTTGCCACAATATATATATATATATATATATATATATATATATATATATATATATATATATATATATATATATATATATATATATACACACACACAGGATCAGAGGCATTCTCAGTGTTGGTCAGAAGTGGCCAACGTGCATGCAGACAGGCTCAAACAGCCATGGGTTGTGGAACTCGACACGCACTACATTGGTTATACTCACAGGCAAAGGGAGGGTCCCACACACACACATACACATGCTAAGCAAAAGCACGGATTGGCTGAGCCCCACGGTGGAACGCATACACACACAGTACACACACGCAGTATTTACTCTTAAAACATGCTTGTGTTTAGGTGTCTCCTTGCAACAACGTAAACAAAGCGTACACGCACACACACACACAGATACTCACACACACAGACAGGATTACCAGAGAGACATGCATGCTTGCTGACCCCACGCTCACCTCAGCCAGCTTTCAGAACACCCCTCCCCCCTTTTCACACACACACACACACACACACACACACACACACACACACACGCACACACACTTGCACACATGCAAATATATAAATTCTCGTTTCATATTACCCAAGAGCATGATGTGGTGCTTATGAATGTCTCCAACAGGAAACAAACAAAGAAATAGTAATGTCCGCAACCATGTGGCATTTCAGACACGAGATAACAATTTGCATGAAGCAGACTTTGAATTGACAAAATGACCTCAGTGTAATCGGCCATAGTCAAATAGCAATAGACTTATATGGCCGTGCAGGGAAGCATAGTGTAAATTATGTCATGACGCAGTGATGCCTGTGTGTGTATGTGTGTGTGTGTGTGTGCCTGTTTGGGTGCATGTGTGTGTGTGTGAGTGTGCCTGTGTGTGTGTGTGTGCCTGTTTGGGTACGTGTGTGTGTGTGTTTGTTTGTGTGCGTGAGTCCATCTGTCTCTCTTACTCGGCCCCATCACCACACCGTCTATCCCTCCAGCTCTTTCTGTTGCTTTTCTTCCCTCCCTCGCTATATTTCTCTGCCTGTCTGCCTCTTGTTTGCCTGCACAGTCTCGCTTCCGTACAGATGGCGGCTGAGAAACGATCTGATAGCTGACAGCCAGCCCGCCTCCTCCATACCTGTTGGATGGCTAACAGGTGTTCGCTGTTGTTGCTACAGCCACCGCAATGCACTCTACAGCGAGGAGAAATGCTTTATGTGCTGTATAAGATCTATGTGAGCAGGTACATGTGAGATCAAATTGCCTCATCTGCATTTTGACCTCCAACTCTCTCATTTCCATTGCTCCTGTCCCGACATCTACCAAAATACTGAGGTTTTGTCCTGAAAAACCGAGCCATTTTGCCTCTTTTATGAATTTCAGTCGTGTCGAGCTGTTATCTTGAGCAATTTGTGCAAGGCGTGAGCCTGCCACATTTGTTGTGGCTTAGCAGAGAGGACTTATTCAAATTGGATGAAATTGGATTGGAGTCTTGGAGGCCCCTTCAGAGAGTAATCAGAGAGAGAGAAATAAGTGTTAAAACACCATAGAACATTCAAGTGGCAATTTTAACATTACACAGACGTCCCATATACGTGAGCAGTGTAGTCATAACAGCACACACACACACACACACACACACACACACACACACACACACACACAGATGCAAGGGCCACCAGTGGAGAGGATGGCGCAATGCAGACGTTACGGTGGCTCTTAACAGCGTAGTGAAGATGGATTACGGCACTGAAGGTGCGACTGCTGGAAGGTGAAACCCCCGTGGACCAGACAGGCAAATTTTCCCCCCCCCTCCCCCATATAGACTCCCTTCACACACTAGAAACACATTCACCCACAGCCAGTGGGTGGGAGGCTGGTGACCACGCCCGCTGTCTAGGACCTGCCATTGATTACAATGCTTTGAAAATGTGTTGGCTGCATGCAGCGCCCAGATGAGATACGAAACCACATCTGTATGCCATCTGCCAGACAGATTTGGCTGAACCTTGCAATGTGCTCAAGCTTTCATTAGGACAGGCCACAATAGTGCCTATAACGATGATGACTCTGATAGGGAATTCATTCTTGCTCTGATGCAGATAACGATGTGGATCATTATTTGTGAGAATTGATGATTATGTTTATTAGTAGTAGTAGTAGTAGTAATCAAGCCTGGCTACGACACAACGTTTTTACAAAACCTTCAAATGTGTGTATTGAAAGCCATAGATTTGAAGATAGTAGAAATTAAATAAAGGCATCTGCTCTATTAGAATATGAAAGCAGTGTTTCAGATGATTCTATGTATGAGATTGCATATTATGGAGGCTGTAAGCTAATTTGAGGATTTATTGATATATATTTTTTACTTGTTACTGCACTTGGTTCATCTAGCAGGGTCTTCCTGGCTGATGTCAATAAAACAGCCTGGCATTAAACCCCAGTCATACACCTGATAATAACTACCCTGAGAGTCATGTCATTATTTTTATTATCTGTCACTTTTACTGTCTGTCTCTAATTCTCTCTGTCCCTGCTTCTAATGTTGTTGAGTGGTATTTAAAGGAAATATTTGAATGCATTGTGTGTTGCGTGTGTAGGTCACATTCTCTGGCTGTTTACGTGTCCTTTAGACTGCCTCACTCTGGCATCCGCCCGCCTGGTTTGATTGCTCCTGTCTGGAATCAATCGGGCTGAATGTCAGCTTCTGTTGAATTAGAATAGCTCTGTGGTCTGTTGCATAGCTCCTAGTGCTGGCCTTTCACTGAAATAAGGCATTCTGTAAACAGTCAATGAAGCCTGGAACATTCTTTATTTTTAATAAAGGAAATCGATTATTTCCTTTTCTTTCCAATTGTTTGTTGACTTCCTGTGTTCCATTTTTTGGTTTGCCACTTTCAATATCATTTTTTTTCTCAGTCTCATCCTTTCACAAGCCAGTCAATCTTGCATTTGGGGGATGGGGATATGAAGATTTAGGTCAGGACCTAGTTACCCAGGCCAACTAAAATAAAATGTCAGCCCCTTGGAAGCCCCTTCCCTATATGGCTCTGGTTCCTCATCACTTCATTTGTTTTTCTTTTTCCCGCTTTTCTACTGGCAGGATGGCAGGAGCTATGTTTGAATTGGAGGAAACCAAATGCATTATGGGAAAAGAGAAAGAAAGGCACCGAGCTCTCAGGTAAGAACATCAAACACCAAAAAAAATGAATAGGACTAAAGCACAGAGAGAGAGAGAGGTAAAGTGTGATGAAGAGATAGACTTGAGGGATGGAGGGAGGGAGTATATGGGGAGGTACGTGTGTAGTCAGGTAAGGGTGATTTAGTATGTAGAAGAGAAAATAGGCACATAAATATACAGCAAACACGGGTACGACAGAAAGGATTACAGAACCAGCCCGTGGGTTTGCACCTTCTGATTGGCTACCAGCTGCTTGATAAATAATGTGCCAGGAAGTCCTGGGAACAAGGGAAACAACTGTTAAAATAGAGGACAATAGACAAAATTAATTTGACCCATATAATTGTATTTACTCTGTCTGTCTGTCTGTCTGTCTGTCTGTCTGTCTGTCTGTCTGTCTGTCTGTCTGTCTGTCTTAGTCGTATAACCGATGACAGTTGTGGCACAGATCTATTGGGCCTGTCAGCCTTAGGATTTATGTCATGTGACATTCAAAAACTGTCTCTCGTGGCAGGCAGCACCCAGAGTCTCTCTACCCCTTCTGTACGCAAAGACACAGGCACAAACACGCGCACACGCATGCAATCTCCTCCGAGCTCATCTCGCCACGTTCATTTTTGATTACCACAAATCCTGCATAAGAAAAATAAAACAACCACCATCCTGCTGCACTCTCAAAAACTGTCACATCGCCTTAGAGAGCAAGGCCCATTTCCAATGTCTCTCTCTCTCTCTCTCTCTCTCTCTCTCTCTCTTTCTTTATGTCTCTGTCTGTCCCTTTGTATCTCTCTCTTTGTGCCTTGTGTGCATGTGTGTACACACAGGTGTGTGTTTTGAGAGTGTGGTGAAGAGGAAGCGGTTTCCTGCTCTCTCACCCAAGTGTTCCTTCTGGAGTGTTCTGAGGGAAACACAATGTTCTATTCTGCCGCTCTAGTTTTGCACTGCCTTTCTCTGTGTGGGTTGGTAACCGAATGAGCATGTGTTCGCTGTGTATGTGTATGGGTGTGTTCATTTACTGTGTGTGTGTGTGTGTGTGTGTGTGTGTTCTTATGGGTGTGGGAGTTGGGGATGCATGTGATGAGTGAGTGATGTTTAATGTTGCTCAAAGTGCTTTTTGACTGAACATGTTGCTTTAAGAGAGAGTGAGTGTGTGAGAGAGAGGGAGGGAGGGAATGAGAGAGAGAGATAGATATGACTAAAACATCTGTCTGTGCCCCTTTCTAAGGACAGCACAGGCCAGACATATACTCTCATCAGTTTCTTATCTCTCTCTCTCTCACTCACTCACTCACTCACTCTCATCTCAGATTCAATACTCACTTTCTATCCCTCAAAATAATAAAACTTTTAATTGATTTAAACACATTTCCTTCCTTAACGGAAGGTAAGAAGTAGGGTGGGCTACAAATAGATTAATAAGATTATGAACCACAAGGAGAAACTCCCATTTATTAAACGTCAATGAAAACAGTACAGCATTGATCAAGGAATACATAGTACCTCATCAAAATGTGCTCTGATTATAGTGTTGTGTTTAGATATTGATTATGCAACCAAATGTGGGTAGGGCAGTGTTGGGTGAAATATCCAAACCTTACAGGATTTACTCTGAAGCCAAGGTTGACATTTGGTTGTTTGTTCCTTACTAAATGCTTTTGTTTGGCACACAGTTCTCTCTGTAAATCACAATACACAGGACACAAATTGCTGTTGTCCACCATGACTAATGTCTTTCACACATAAATCGCCATCTATGGTTGATAGAATGAGTGCCTTGACAAAAATTGAATTCTCATTTTTGTCAACGCCCTCTTGTTATACCTTGACCGGGATACTTGAGATTATAGGTTGCCATACAACTTGAAACTTGTTTTCTTCTTTCTTAAATTATAACTTATTTGTATATTTGTTGTCAGGCTTGTGTGTGGACAACAGCAGCATGCCCTGCAAGAGACCATTTCTCTGCTGCGGACCTCACGGGCAGACATCACTGATATACAGGGCTTCCTAGGCCAGCTGGAAGGGGCCTGGCAGGACTGTAGATCACAGGTGCTGCAGCTCAGTGGACGGATAGTCTCAGGTAATACACACACACACACAAACAATAATCTAAATGTGAGATGACGCACGCACTCATGCACGCACACAAACACACACACACACATAGGGAGACAGGACTTGCATGGTGACACGGAAGACGATTGTTAGGAGAGCCCCGATAACAGATTATAGAACACAAACAAGAGGGAGAGAGACGGAGAGAGAGAGCGAGAGAGAGACATTGGAAACGGACTAAGGCGATGTTATAGTTTTTTAGAGCACAGCAGGAGGTTGTTTTATGTTTCTTATTCAGGATTTGTGGCTCAAACAAATCAAAAATGAAAGCGGTGAGATGAGATCGGACGAGAGTGCGCTGGATTGTGCGCACTCTCGAGAAGAAGCGGGTATTAAATTGGAAAAGCGTTGAGTGTTTGGTGTTTATCTAGTAAGAGACAGAGTTTACATCAAATATAACTGTTTGAAAAGATTAGATGCAAAAAACATTGTTGAGCAAATAAGACATGAGCAGAAATAAATATTAGCTTAATAGTGACTCTCCCTCTACACCCAGGGCAGTTTGGGCCCACTGGGGAGTTATTCCATCACTGATGGAAGTATGTGTGTGTGTGTGTGTGTGTGTGTGTGTGTGTGTGTGTGCACAAAGTCTGAGCTCTAAACTGTTTATACATACAAATGAGACTAGAAATGTTTCTCTGATGCTGTGTGCATGTACTATTAATGTGTGTTTGTGTTTGTGTGTGAGGGTGTGCTTGTGTGTTTGTCGTTGACAGTAAATGCCTTAGAGAGGGTTAACCTCCAACTTAACTCATGGGCGTGTCTTTATTTTCTTCAAATTGCCACTCATTCCACACAGCTGCCGTGTGTGCCGTGTTTGTGTGTGTGTACATGGAGGCAGAAACTACAGCTCTGTTTGTATTTGTGCGTAATAAGCTTAAGTTTGTTCAATGGCGTGTGAATAAAGCCAGTTGCACAGGCTAGGAGGATGCACATGCATACACAGGCACGCACCCCCCCCCCCCCTCTCCACACACACACACACACACACACACACACACACACACACACACACACACACACACACACACACACACACATATTAGTGTTAGCTGGCAATGAAACCCTGCTACCTGTCTATCAGCTTTTCTTTATCAGCTTGTGGTAAAGCTCTGAAGAAAGGCTGGAATTGAATATTGTGGAAGGCAGAGAATGAAAGCATGACAGGAGTGTGATTTCAGAGAGAGAGAGAGAGAGAGAGAGAGAGAGAGAGAGAGAGAGAGAGAGAGAGAGAGAGAGAGAGAGAGAGAGAGAGAGAGAGAGAGAGAGAGAGAGAGAGAGAGAGAGAGAGAGAGAGAGAGAGAGAGAGAGAGAGAGAGAGAGAGAGAGAGAGAGAGGATTGTACACACCTGCCACCTTCACAGACACGCATGAATGTGTTGCTTTGTCTGCACCTACATCTTATTATCTTGTGGTTCTTGTGCACCTCATCTCCTATAGGGTGCGAGTACTCATTAATGTCAAGGACAATGTGCAGTACAACCATCGCTATAAAGAGATAGCTTTGCTAGCCAAGCATTCATTTCACTGCGATCACTCAGAACACGTTGCACGTGCGTGAACACCTTGAACTAAAGTATTTCATATTTTTAGCCAGGAGTGGATGGAGCGGTTTCTTTGTGGACGAGGCTGGGCTCCAACACAGCATGTATGTTATGCAGTCAAAAAGCTGGGCCATAAATCTGACCCACTCGCACCCCCAGGTCTGTGGAAACTATGGTAGCAAAGGATTTCTGATGGGGCCCTTGTGGTTCAGATGCTATTATTGTGTTTATTACAGGTACAATAAACTAGGCGGGTATCCAAAAAATGGCTGCAATAAGCAAGCGGTCTGAGCAGAATGTAGACTTTGCAGATTTTGCTCACAGCAATAAAGACAGTGGTGAAGTTATAAATTATTATTATCTGAGAGTGTTCGGTTGTGGGTTTATGTTTGTGTGTGCATGTGTGTGTGTGTGTGTGTTTGTCTGTCTGTCTATCTGTTTGCATGTGTGCGTGCGTGCATGTATGTGTATGTGTGAGAGAAGGAGAGAGTGAGAGCGATCATTTGTGTGTGTGTGTGTGTGCGTGTGTGTCAGAGGGACTGGTTTGCTTTCATTGCAGCGACCTTCTGCTCCATCCAGTATTTATACAACCATTTTTGTCTGAGTGTGGTTGTATTTCTGTTGGCGTACTTCTTCTATGTGCTTGTTTCTTTTGGTGCACCGGTGTGTCTTGCCTGTGGCTGTGTCTGTGTCTGTGTGTGTGTGTGTGTGTATGCCTGCGTGCTGCTTTTCCCAGTGGTGGCCGAGTCATGTCACGGTGACCAGAAAGCAATTATCGGTATATTGCTGTTCAGTGTAGTCCCTCCTCTCTCCTCCAACTGAGAGGGATATATATATAGAGAGAGAGAGAGAGAGAGAGAGAGAGAGAGAGAGAGAGAGAGAGAGAGAGAGAGAGAGAGAGAGAGAGAGAGAGAGAGAGAGAGAGAGAGAGAGAGAGAGAGAGAGAGAGAGAGAGAGAGAGAGAGAGAGAGAGAGAGAGAGAGAGAGAGAGAGAGAAGATAGAAGTGCAAACACATAAGGAACTAAAGAGGCAGGGAGAGAGGAAAGTGAGTGAGAAAAAGAAGAGCCGGCCCAAAAGAGAGGGAGAAAAAGAAAGGGTGAACGAGGTAAAGGGGAAGGGGGGAGGAATGGCGAGAAGTGAGAGAATGTCAGGCTGACATCGGCGGGTTGTTTGGAGAGTGCTTTTGAACCACAGCCACCACTGGCAGACTTGCTCTTAGCAATCCTAACAGATCACACTCTCAATATAGACACACACACACACACACCACCCACACTGCTAACCACAGCTTTCCTCCTCGTCAGCCAGCCCACCACTCACAGGTGTTTTTTTTTACTCTGACTTTTAAATTGTGGTAGGCAGTATTTGTCTGTCCTCTATTACAAATGAATCAATTACTGGTTATTTATGTATGTAGCATTGGGCCAGAATATATATTTTCCAGTTCATCTACTGACAGTCTATCTACTGTAACAATAATTTAGACACACATCCATTTGTCAATACTAGTACAGCTACAACTACAATTACAACTCCAGCACCAATGACACACCATCTCCAGCTCTAATCTTTTTTAAATCAAAAAGATCTGTCATGCTCTTAGTGTCGGTGAAGTTGTCTTTTGATTGGTGGCTTTAATGCCAGAAGAGGACAAACCACAACCAAACCATACACAGGGCAGAACGCAAACAAACTGTTAATGAGTAAAGTTCAAACCATTTTCGGTTCTAAACTGATAAGATGAAATAAGATAAGATGGTACTTTATTAATCCCGGACCGGATATGCAGGTTTCGCGGCAGAAAGTCTACAGTACAGTTTTAGAGATCAAGAGTAAAACAAAATAAAACGACCCAAATAAATACAGACAAAAATATCGATGTATACATAATATTCCATTCTATTGTATTTTGGTTTCATGTGGTCCTCTCTGTTCGGCCCTCAACACCGCTGACATTTCAGAGCGGTGACGTGTTGCCAGGTGGCGTCACCTGGTTTGGGAACCTGCCGGAACACGCAGGCAGATCATGCGACAATACAAACTCACCTCATGGTAGGCCAGCGGGGACAATGGATAGGGAACGGAAGGAAGACCGACACAGCGTGGACCCGGGACACGAGACACTGAGCTGTGGGTGGGGGTGCAGGGTGAGGTCGCTGGAGGGGGAGCGGGTTGAACACTAGGGCTACAGTAGCAGCGCCGTGGGGGCAGCCAGTCAGACAATAACAAAATACTGCCAGACATTTGTGGTGTAAGGTTTCACCGTCCCCCAGCTTCCCCGTCCCCCACCCCATACTCCCTTCCTTCTCTCACTGCTACTGGCTCTTCCCTCAAATAACTACTCTCTCTCTCTCTCTCTCTCTCTCTCTCTCTCTCTCTCTCTCTCTCTCTCGCTCTCTCTCTCTCGCTCTCTCTCTCTCTCTCTCTCTCTCTCTCTCTCTCTCTCTCTCTCTCTCTCGCCATCTTTGTTGCTCGCTCGCCCTCAAGGTTAACCCAAGGGCTTCCCTTACATTTGTCTGTGGCCACTCCGGCTCCTATGATGAGCGAACGTCTTTCTCTGCTGCATTGACATGCGTATTCATCAGATTTACCCATGGATGGCTCTCTCTCTCTCTTTCTCTCTCTTTCTCTCTCTCTCTTTCTTTCTCTCTCTCTCTCTCTCTCTCTCTCTCTCTCTCTCTCTCTCTCTCTCTCTCTCTCTCTCTCTCTCTCTCTCTCTCTCTCTCTCTCTCTCTCTCTCTTTATACCAAAGTGCCCCTGTGTCTCCTGTCTACGGTTTCTTTCTTCTTTTCTCTGCTGTCCCCATCTGTTGTGTTTTCTTGGAGAGATCCCTGTGTTAGCTTATCTGATGTGTCCGTCCCTTTAATTAAGGTTACTGCCCCCCTCCCACCTTTTCCTCACTTCCCCGGTTTGGTTTCCCTCAGATATAAGTATCTCGTTGACTTGGCGTCAAAGCAAAAGAATCAGCCTGCCCATCTGTGTGTCTGTCTGTCGGCATATATGTTAGTCTGTCTGTGTGGCTGTTGGTCTGCCTGTCTGTCTGCCTGCTTGTCTGCCTGTATACTTGTCTGTCTGGTTTAATGGTTGCCTGCCTTTCTCTCTGCCTATCATTGTCTGTCTGCATGTTATACCTGTCTGTCTGGTTTGCTGGTTGCCTGGCTGTCTGTCTGTCTTTCTGTCTGCCTGTCTGTCTTTCTGTCTATTTGTCTACCTGTCTGTCTGCTTGCCTGCCTGTCTCTCTGCCTGGCTGGAAGCCTGACTGTCTGTCTTCCTGGCTGGCTGGTTGCCTGGCTGCCTGGCAGGCAGTTGGTGTTCATTCCCTTTATCTCTCCCACTTCTTGCTGTAAATCATTTAACCCAACACTTTCTGGTGACATGCTTGGCTCCTCTCCACCGTTGGGCTGGACCAGACTGTAACCATGCTCATAGACCTACTATCAACAGGGCTGCATATCGTCTGATCCTGACTTCCAGTCCTGTGATAGGGTGACATTGCTGTCAGGTGAACTCAGGTGTTTGTGTGTGTGTGTGTGTCTGTCTGAACAGAGTTGAGGGAGGAGCTGAAGAATTCCAGTCTGGAGATCTGGAAAACCAGAGCCGAGAAAGCTAACCTGGACCAACAAGTGCAGTAAGTTTGCTAAATCTTCATTAAATAAATCAGTAGGAAAAATGTTGAAAAGAAAAAACATTTACATGATGCAGACACACACACGCAAACACACACACACGTATGCAGATGGAATGTGTTATGAGGAAAATAGGCAGGGTGAAGAACAGGTCAGCATTTGGCCTGGGTCTTAGCTTTATGCGTCCCAGCCATTTAAATCCCCACTAACACTGACACTGACACTGACCTTGGCCCACAAGGAAGTGAATAAACCAGAGCTGGGAAGCCTCCCTAGTGTACGATATGTGAACAGACACAATGCTCACACACACACACACACACACACACACACACACACACACACACACACACACACACACACACACACACACACACAGTTCCTGTCAATAGCTCCTAGCCTCGTAAAAGAGGGGTTTTTCTCTTGACTATTTATCATCATATGAGCCTGTGTCAAACCATCGTTTCTGTGTAGGTGTGTGTTTTAATGTGTGTAGGTGTGTGTTTTAGTGTGTGTTTTAGTGTGTTTGTGTGTGTATCTGCAAATATTCCACTGGCATTTTCCAAGCCAAGGACGAACCTCTAAGAAGGGAGCTGTGCATTTACTTTAAAAACCTCAACAGTTGCTCTCTCACTGCAAACTAAAAAGTCCCCCGTAATGCCTTTTAGTCATGTTTCTCTCCCCACACGGAGTATAGCGGGCTCTCTTCAAATCTTCTCGAGTCAGAATTCATTCCAAATTTGGACTTGGCTGTCTTGACGTCAGTTTACACTCCATTAAGCTTGTTCCCTGTTTGCAAACGTCCCACGGCTTGACACGTCGTGTTATTGTTCAAAACAAAGGAGTGCTGTAATTGGTGAATTGGACAGCTGGTCATATTTGAATGTCTCGGTACTCTTACAGGAAGTACGCTTAGACCAAACCAATACCATAACGCTCATGCACGCACATGCACATTTCACGCATGAATAGCTATATGGGGAGGTTTTTCCATGCCGTTAATATGCTGTTTTTACCACACTTCAAGAGTGTGGGAGGGCTACTTGACCTGACAGTGGGTAAATGGTGCCCTCATTTATGTGCTAATATTTCCTCTCTGACTCCATAATCTGTCCTTCACACTCTATCCCCCTCCCTCCTGCTCTCTCTCCTCACACTTTCTTCCTCTCTTTTGCTCTCGCTCTCTCTCTCTCTCTTTCTGTCCATCTCTCTATTTCTCTGTCTTTCTCCCTCTCTAATTATCTCCCTCTCCCACTCCCATGTCTCCAGTTCTCCAAAGAAAGTGTGTAATTTTGACATCGATAGAGTAAAGAAGAGCCCTGTCTTCATTTCACAGTGTCTCTGCCTCTCCTCTTATCTGTGTTTGTCTGTTTTTATCTACGGTTGTTACACCCTGAGTTGAGTCCACCAAAAGTTACGTTTTCTGTGCTTTCCTTGGTATTTTTGATTGATGAATAGTAAAGTATCAATCTGAGATCTCACATGTGTGTGTATGTGTGTTTAGTGTGTTGGGCTGTATTGAAATATAGGTCTGGAAGGGCGTAGATTTTTGCAGGGGCTTTCTGGAGTCAAAAGTTTAACTTCCACTATTTCCGCCTCTCCTCGGCTGCGCTGAGGCAGGGCGAGAGAATCCATTGGTGGAGCTTTACATCAGAGCAACAAAACAGTTATTGCCCCCACCCCCTGTAAACACAGACTTGTTATTTAAAGCTAGGGTAGGCAATTTGGAGAACCCAGCCAGAGGAAGCTCTATTTTTTAAGCAACAGAGTGCCGTTCCATCCCTAATATATATATATATATATAAAGCGGCCGATATACCTGTATTTTGAACATCGACTGATATATCGATATCGGTAAGTTTTACCCTCGGTATCGGCATCGGCCCCTAAAATCCAATATCGGTCGGGCTCTAGTATTTACCTATATAAACGGTATATTTACAATGGTTAACAAGGCATTATTTGCTGTGTTACAAAAAGTACATATATGTTATTTTAGCCGTTGCACAGCTGAATAAATCCAACATGCTAAAAATTTATCCAACACAAATAGAACCATAGTGTCTGAACAACAAGATCCTGTAGGAGCCAAACGATTTCTAGAGGTTCAAAAGTGTGTAAAGTAAATGTCTTGTAAAATGAACGGTGTACCTACTGACTCCTCCATCTGACAGGATGTTCAGAACAATATGACCACAAAACGACTTTAACCAATTTTCCTTATTGACTTTTATACACCTTGTTATTTATACTGCATCTAGCCAACAGTCAGAGACAAAATCATTTTAGCTGTGATGGCCACCTCTCAGTGAGAGTGTGTTTGTACAGAACTTGTGAAGATTGAATTCGACAGCATGGCTTCCATTTTGTCACATCACATCTCTCTTCCATTGGACACGCTCACTTTTGCAACAAGACGCACGCACACACACACACACACACACACACACACACACACACACACACACACAAATACACACACATGCGAAATTGTGTCAGTTGATGAGCAAATGGCAAGTGAGAGACAGACGGAGGAAAGAGAGTTTAGGATTACGGGCTCAACTGCAGACAGAGAGACCAAGAAAGAGATCTAGAAAAGCAGAGACTAGATATGCTTATAAATAACACAAGAAGAAGTGTGTTTTATACGTCACATTGATGAGATCGAGAGATACGGGGTGGATCGAAAGAGTGGAGTGGAAAGTAGAAATAAAGGGAGTGAAAAAAGGACAAGAAATAAGGAAAAATTACAAACCGTCAAATAAGAGTTTTCTGTGGGCCGCCAGGTCGGATAGACCTCAAATTCTTTCATCATCACACGAAATGCCAGCACTGCTATTAAAGCTGTGTGAGTGTGTGTGCGCACTTCCATGGCTTTCCTTTTTTAGTGTGCTTGGAAGCTATCTAAATGTAAACACAATCAAAAGCAAAACCAAACCACATAAGACTCTTTTCAAATAAAATGCCAGGCCTTGTTTTAAAATAGCTGAGAAAATATAATTACATTATTATTGTAGACTCAAAAGCTTCATAAATCAATGCAACCCACAGGAAATATTGAGCGTTATCGACTATGTGGCATAAATTATTTCTTGATTCCTTTTTGTCTCTTTCCGTTTTTAGTGAGATAAGCTTTAACTTTCACACACGCACATACCCACACACACACACACACACAACAACACACGCACACAAGCACACACACACACACACACACACACACACACATGCACCTTTCACAACATCAAAGGCATTGCTATTCACAAATACAGGAAACAGGTTGTTCCTATGAAATCGTAGCTTTATTGTGTATTTGTTTGCAGTGTTTTATATAAAGTACTTGTTTCTATGTGTTCCCTTCTACTGGTGTTTGCTGTAAATGCATTACGGTGTACATATTTGGATGTGAACGTGCAGTTGTGTGTGTATGCATCTTTGTGTACACGTATATGCATGTGCGTACATGTGTGTGTATGTATATGCATGTACAGTATGTGGGTATGTGTACATGTGAGCATTTGTGTGCGTTTGCATGTGTGTGTGTGTGTGCGGGCATGTGTGTAATGTGATGCAGGGTTCAGAGTGAACACACAGCACGTAGAGAGGATGTGCTGCACACACGGTAGCATGCGACCCACCCATAGACATATGGATATCTGCAATTGAGCCCCGAGGCCATGCCAGGGATACCTGTGTGTGTGTGTGTGTGTGTGTGTTTGTGTGCGTGCGTGTGCATGTGTGTGTATGTGCTATACCGTAGCCTCTCCTCCCCCCTCTTCCATGTAGAAGCCAGACCACCGGGGGTTGAAAAGTGTTTTTTCTTCTTCTCCCCCACTTTAAAGAACATATGCTGCTTACTCTGGGGCAGATTGAGGGATTCGTTAGCAAAGCCAAGTGATAATGCAACTGAGTTTGTTCCCTTTTCCATTGTGCTTCCCACCTTCCGCTCTCAAATAACCACGTTTAGCAGTGATTGAAAAAGGAAAACATACACTTTAGTTTGACAAGAATGACAGTTGCTTTAAAACGGCTGCATTTTTGTTAAGCCATTTGCATTTCGATTATTGGCATGCTAGCAGCCTTAGCACCTGTGACAGTGAGCTGCTAATTATTCTGAAGCAGAGAGGTTGGATTCAGCACTCCACACCAGGTGTGTGATCCGCCAGCACACCTCCTACTCTGCTCTGAAGCAGTGCTGATTGGCTGCCACGGCTAAGAACACTTTCAAATGCCAGTGTGTGGGTTTGTCTGTGTGTGTGTGTGTGTGTGTGTGTGTGTGTGTGTGTGGGCATGCCTGTATTTATGCTTTCACTCACTATCATCGCAATCTGTTCTGTAACCTTTCACGATCATAATGTGTCATATCAATCTTCCTACCTCTAATATTTTCTTAAGATCAAGGGAGGACATACCCTGTTGTTTGTGTGCAAATGTGTTGCTATGACAACTGCTCAACCTTTGACCCAGCCGTCATGAAACACCAGTGCCTCGCACTTGTTGCGATTTTTCTGCTGCCGTGGAAACTAAATACACACATGCACACATCATGTTTTTTTTTGGTGGGGGGTGAAAGGAAGCCGTGTACTTCCTTCTGATCATATCATGCGATGTGATTAGAGAAACACTTCTTCTAGACCCACACATACACGCTCTCACACATACACACACACACACACACACACATGCACACACGCGCGCACACACACACACACACACGCACTCAAACACACACTCTTTCACACACACACACACACACACACAGACAATGGGGCTACACTATGCATGCAGAGGCAACAACCTGAGTTTACATTACTGTTAAATCGCTTTCAAACCAGTACCTTAACTTTAGGAGAGGCAAAGGCTCTGTCTTATTGCACCTGTTTTCCTTTTTGTTGTTATAACTTCCACTCAAACGAGGCAACCTTGTGTTCAGGCAGACACACTTCCCTAGCCACATCACATTCACACATGTGCCTAAATGGCTGTGGTGGAGTTCCTGTGCTCGGATTGGCTGAAGACTGTTTGCGCATTCTTTCATCAGAGACCCAACACATGCAGCCTCCAACATGGGCTTACCCCTGGATGAAAGGATGGATAAAAGCAGAGAGAGAGTGAGAGAGGGAGAGATGAAAGACAGGATGTGTGGAACTTGCAAAGGACAGATGAAAGAGTGGTTGCTGGAATGAATGAAGGTCAACAGTGAGATAGAGACAGAAAAGGAGAAAAAGTAAAGGCTTGATATGATTGATGTGATACAGCTTGTTTTCATAAGGCTGATGCCTGCTGACCGTTCTGTGTGTGCAGATGTGTGTGTGTGTGTGTGTGTGTGTGTGTGTGTGATAGCAAGTTGATAATGTGGCTCATGTAGCAAATTTGGATTCCAGAAAATGTTTATTTGGCTTTAAAGCCTAAAAGGTCTACCTGACCTGACAGCTGACACACATACATACACAAACACACACTTACACATAAACATCAGGGTGAGGAAAGACTTCTCCTGGAATATGAAATGGAACCTGAAATGCGGAAGCAATATACACCCTTGTGATTAATCTTTTTTTTATTTATTTTTTTAAGTTGTATTCCTTAAAGTGGATTCCTTATGCTAGACTAGTAGACCGCGGATGGATAATTCTATTCACTCCGGCAGTCAAATGTTGTTGTGTCAGGAAAATGTGTGTGTTGCCTTTGTTCGCATTTTATGTTGATTTGATTGGAAAATATCCCTTTTTGCAAATTGTTTCTAAGAAGGGCATTGCTGACACACACACACACACACACACACACACACACACACACACACACACACACACACACACATATTATATCTCTGACCAGGGAAATTAAATTGGTCAAACAGATTTGTTTTCGTTTTCGTTGTCTCCCCCCTCCGTTTTCTCCATCTAAATTATTCCACAGCTCCCTCTCTCCTCCTCCTCTCCATCTCTCTCCTCCTCCTCTCTCCTCCTCTCCCCCCTCTATCTGCCTCTTCCTCCTCTCTCCCCCCTATCTCTCCTCTCTCCCTCTCCCCCCTTTCTCCCCCCTCTCTCCTCCTCCTCTCCGTCCTCTCCGTCCTCTCCGTCCTCTCTCCCTCCGCCCTCCTCCTCTCTCCCTCTCCCCCCTTTCTTCCCCCCTCTCCTCCTCTCCTCCCTCTCTCTCCCCCCTCTCCCTTTGTATCGCTAGCGATCGGCGGGGTTAGGCTAACCTCTTGTCTGATTGCTGAGTGTCAGCCAGGTCTTCTCGGCTATCGATTCTAGCACAGAGGGGATGCTGGGATGTGGATGGAGAGTGCCTGTCAGAAGCAACCCCCCCTGCCCCCTACTTCTCCACCCACCCACCCACCCAGACTCTTCTATAATCCACACCCTTCCCATGCCGTAGACCAGCACCAGCCCCCCCACCCCCCACTCCATCCGGTTTCAAGTGGGGCTCATGTACGGAGGAATACATTTGTCGGCCCGGAAATTGCATTTCATCGGAAGCACTGTGTTGTAGTGCTATTCAGAAGAGCGTGTGTGTATATCTGTGGGTGTGGGTGTCTGTGTGTGTATGTGTGTGTGTGTGTGTGTGTGTGTGTGTGTGTGTGTTTGCATGCATGTGTGTGTGTTTGTTTGACGGAGGGCTCTCATTGAATCAGAATAAATTAATATCGACACCAGTTTGCAATTACTCTAGCTATCTGTGATTGCGGTATCGGGACGGTTCACCAGAAATGTCAGCCTCCTTCTCCTTCGTTACTGCCCTTGACTTCTGCTTGCTTCTGAGTTTTTGTGTGTGTGTGCGCGCGCGCGTGCGTGTGCGTGCATGTGTGTGTGTGTCATTTTACTAAGGGTAGTAGTTGTAGCTGCACAGCTGCTACTAATAACCTATTTTGATAATGAGCTCTAGTTTCTACCAGCACTGCTATATGTTTATTAATATGCCAAGTCCCACTTGTGAGTGCGATCATGAAAAAATGTGTACAGTTTCTCACCCACTGTGTGTTCAGGACAAATAAATAGGGGGCTGACAGGCAGAACACAGTGTCCTGTATGGTCTTAGACATGCAAGCCCTTGCATCTCTGCATCCTCATGCAGTCAGGTCATAGAACAGCCACACACACACGACATTCATACACACACAAACTGATCATGCTGCAGTGATTTCTGGGGATTTCACCAAGAAGCTAACTGGGGTCCAAAGACTGTGTGTGTCTGAGAGTGTTTACACAAAATGTCACGGCATGCAGAACTAGAATTGAAACTGATTTGTGGTTTGAATTCTGAAGAGCATAGCAGTAGCTGCCCCACACTAAATACACTAAACTGTAATACACTTATATAGCAATAAGAAGTTTGAATATCAACTAAATACAGAAACTTGTGTATCTAGGATCAATATTTTCAACTAAACAGAAAAATATTTTTTAACTGCTTAAAGTATCTGTTTATTTCAGTCGTGCCGAATGAAATAATCGGACGGGTTTATAACAGTCCTGCAACAGCCACAGATACCGTTATCCATTTTTTGTCAAAGCATTTGATTGAGCCTATAGATTGCTGTCGGGCTGTTAATAGAAATTCAACAAATATGCCAGAAAATGCTTCTAAAATAAATTGCATACACTAGCTTTA
Organism: Lota lota; assembly: GCA_026745465.1. Classification (NCBI taxonomy): domain Eukaryota; kingdom Metazoa; phylum Chordata; class Actinopteri; order Gadiformes; family Lotidae; genus Lota; species Lota lota. The sequence continues at coordinate 3,096,513 of JACYXH010000772.1, forward strand.
ATTGAAGAAGAGAAAAAAAGAGAGAAAGAAGTCTAATGTGAATAGCTGTGAATCGAGTCTCTCAGGCAGAATGGGGAACCCCAAGGGCCTACAGCCATGGTAACCAGTTAAGCTTGTCTGTCATGGCGTGCTAACAAGTGACGGGCAGTTCTGCATGGTGTGTTCCCAGGGAGCAGAGGAGGCGTGGTGAGGAGCTGTCACAACAGCGAATGGCGGAGAAGCACAAACACCAAGGAGATCTTTCCAGGTACATTCTCTCCTCTCCCAGAGTCATCACACAGGGATAAAACTGACCTTTCAGATACTTCAGACACCCGTTGAAGTCCTGCAGAATGGATAGATCTTCAACCCTTTAAGTCTTGCTCCATCTGCTCCTCTCCACCCATTCCATCTCTCTTCATGCCTTATTATGTACAGTATGTTCTCTTCTCCCCATCTCCCCATCTACAGACATAATGTTGAACACACGGCACTCGGCGCACACACACACACACACACACACACACACACACACACACACTCAAATAAAGGCCACATACTCTAGACAGCGAGATAGAGATAGAGGTATTAGTGTCAGTGGGAATCTGCCCCTGAATCAGTAAGAGTTGATCTTAAGGACCTGCAAAGTGCTGGTGACACAGCAGAGATTCTCTTGTGTGAGCCTGACACAGCAGATGGAACCACTTCTGAGCTGGTCATATTTCTCTCTCGCTCTCTTTCTCTGTCACTTCCTGCCTCTCCCCTCTATCTGTATCTCACTCGCACACACACACACACACACACACACACACACACACACACACACACACACACACACACCACACACACCACACACCACATCCCACACAAACACACACACATACACACACACACACAAAAACACACATGGACTGGCAGTAGATCAAATGCAATGCCGCTTTTCTTTTCTTCATATTGACGAGCCTCATGAAAGCTGCGCATAGGCACACAGGAGGCTAGGCACACACGCACTGCTGGTGTTGTGTACACACCCCAGTCACACACACGTATTCTTTTCTTTTTTTGTCCCTCACATGTGGACGCGTGGGCGTGATAGTGTGTGTGTGTGTGTGTGTGTGCGTGTGCGTGTGTGTGTTCCTCACATGGTTTCCCGCAGTTTTCGTCCTCCCTCTGCTCTAAGTCACTGGCGACCCGCTGGCTTCCATTACACTGTCAATTTTATTGGTCTTCCCACACAACCCCCCCCCCCCCCCCCCCGATCTCACGTCTGTCTCCTATAGGGCCCAACATATGATAGCACTCTGCAAAGGAGCTGCAGGGGAGGGAGAGGTGGGGTGCGGGGGGGGGGGGGGCTGCTGGCCATTAGAGATGGGCTGCAGGCATGGATGGTGGGCGGGGAGGGGGTGGAGGGTAAGTTGCTATATCAACCCCACCCCCGATCCTTTCCCTTTCCTCACCCACCCTAAGTACAGCTCCGGGATAATGAGTTGGGGATGACTGGGTGGGCGGGTGACACTGATTCATCCGTGTGACACCACCACGGCCCCGGTGTGGTTTCGTTTGACTGGAAGAGCTCCCCGACTGCAGGGGTGAGGGCCCGGAAGAGCAAGAGCTGTTTTGTTCCATGTGCGGGGTTAAGTGGGCTCCGGGGGGGGGGGGGGGGGGGGGGGGGGGGGGGGGGGGATACTGTGGAGGAGCTGAGAAATGACCAAACTTGGTCTTTGGCAACATTTTCCTTTTTGACTTGTTTTAGTCTTTCTCAATTTGTTTGTGATAAGTGGCGTGTCGGGGCGTTGTTTCGGTGCGTGTTCACAGCAACAGACATTGTTGTTGATCCCGTAGAACACCACATGGGTTTCCCCCGTGACCCATCGTTCATCGAGACACACTCGTTCAGTGTGTGTGTGTGTGTGTGTGTGTGTGTGTGTTCCAGACATGGAAACTGTTGGGCGTTCCCTTTGTCAAACCAGCCTGAGGGTAAGGCTGCTGATAATACCGAAGCGTTCTTTCTTTCTTTCTTTCTTTCTTTCTTTCTTTCTTTCTTTCTTTCTTTCTTTCTTTCTTTCTTTCTTTCTTTCTTTCTTTCTTTCTTTCTTTCTTTCTTTCTTTCTTTCTTGGCTCTGGTGACTGCCAATCTTAATTTATTTTCCTATAAAATGTCCTCCGTGACAACACATTATATATGTTGCTGACAAATGGGAAAGGGACTGACTCAGGCAAGGTGTCATATTTCACAGTCAGACCCGCACAGATGTGCATACACCCACAAACACCCACCCACACACACACACACACACACATTCACATAGAAACTCTCTCTTCTTTCAACATTGCTATACTAGCTTTTTTTAATAGCAGTTGAACTTTTAAGTGAGATTAAAGCGATCACAGAAGATGTTTGGAAAGAGGGCCTGGCCTGGGCCTGTATCGACTATCAAACCACCTGACCATAAACTTTACAGAAGCTCCGTATGGGAGTGTCCTCTCCCATATATCAAAATGCACTTGTGTAATGCAAGCTTGTCCTGACACTTATTAGCGGCTAATAGGTGTACAATGGCTAATACACACCCGACGCAAGTGTGTGTGAGTGAATGCGTGTCTGTCTGTCTGACTGTTAGTTTGCTTGTGTGTGTGTTGATGTGTGTGTGTGTGCTACTTTGGCCTTCGCGTGCGTAGACTTGCTTGACTAGATTCTCTGTAATCTTGAAAGTTCTTCCTCAACTGGAAATAGGATACTCATACAACATGATAGTATGAATGTGTGTGTATATGCCTTATTTATCTGAGTGTGTAACTGTGTGTGTGGGTGCCTGCACTATTTCCTCTGCAGGTTAAGCGAGGAGCTGAAGGAGAAAGATGAGAGGTGGTTGTCATGCCAACTCAGGTGTGAGTCTCTGTGCAAGGAGCTGTTGGCGTGGCAACAAAGGGAGAAACAACAGGTGGCACTGCGTACCGTGGCAGAAGAGGAAGTGACATCATTGAAGAAAGCCCAGGAGAACCTTCAACAGGAAGCTGTGGAGTTGAAGAGAGAGAGGTCTGTTTTATGCCAAATCTTCGATTTATTTTGTTTTGTTCCTATAAATTAAGTCAGCTGCCTTTTTGCTTCCCTGTTGCATTCTGCGATTTCTGGCCTTCAGTATGCAGTTGACCTTGTTTCCCTGGGTCAAGTTGTGCTGTGGGAAATCGCTGTGTTGTGGGGAAAATTAGAGCAATACTGACTCTTATTTCCACAAGCCGCTTAATGGACCACCTGATCCTTATTAGCGAATACAAAGCAGCTGTTCGACATTACGCTTTAACTAAAAAGAAGCCCAAATGCTGTCATTTATGAAAACACTTTTGAAGGCTTTGAAAATGCCACAATGTACATCTACTAAACAAAACAAGGAAAAAAATATATATGATTTTTTGTCAGGCCGGCATTTTTTTAAAGGTCTGCCAGGCAGTAATCAGACAGATACTTTGATGGTTGAACTGCTGAGCAATCCGAGTGGAAATCCGAGACAGAAATTATGTGTGGGTTATGATTTTTTTTTGTAACAATGGAATCCCTATGTGGAAATGTGGATTTAAATGTTTTTCTTCTGTGTGTGTGTGTGTTTTGACTTGACAGGGAGGGAAGTGCATGGGGGAATCTCACAGCAAACTCCTGGGTTATGCTTTACTTTGCTGAAACAGACGGTGAAACCACAGTCATGGACTTGTGGCTGTCTCTAAATCCGTCGGTCGGAGGGAGAGAGAGAGAGGGAGAGAGAGAGAGGGAGAGAGAGAGAGAGAGAGAGAGAGAGAGAGAGAGAGAGAGAGAGAGAGAGAGAGAGAGAGAGAGAGAGAGAGAGAGAGCGCGAAAGCGCTCTGTTCTAATGTTAAATAATTAGAAGCCCTTTTGTGCTTCCGAGGACACAGGGTGAGGACAGTGAGTAATCCTGTGTGTGCGCCCGTGTGTGCGTGCATGTCTTTATTCGTCTGTGTGCGTATATGTACGTGTGTGCGCGTCTATGCGTGTGTGTAGATGTGTGCATCTATGTGCGCATCTGTATGTAAGCCTCCAGTCCTCTTGATGAATGCAGTGAGTGGATCAAACATGGTTCTGGGAGCAGTGCCCGGGGTCTTATGTAATGGCCGCCTCCTCGATGTGTGGCTGGCTGGATGGGTTCAGGCACAGCGGCTTACAATTAGAGACCTTTATCCACATCCATACTTCATCTACCTGCTTCCCCGCGGCGGGAAAATACCGCCAGCTACGCGCCCGGGCCAAGTCATTAAGACCCCGGCTTACTGAGGGGCATAATGCTGTGGCCACCACACCACTCATTGGGTAAAGTAGGTGGTAGGGTCATGTAAGCTGCAGTAAGCTGTGTGGAAAAGTGTGATTCTGCAATAAACTTCAGGAATAATGACGAATTCTAAGAGTATATGTGTAATAACTCAAACTCAAACTAATGACGTGCCCCCTACTATGAGATTATTATGGACCATCTAAAGTTATGTTTTTTTCTTCATGGTAAAAAAAAACACTGATTTAGGGGTCATTGCGTTCAGGACAGAGCCAGACACACACACACACACACACACACACACACACACACACTGGTTTGTCTTGACCTGGAGTCAAGAGACCGTCTGGCCTGGCTCTCTGCTGCGTCCTTACCTGAATCACGCTAAGCAGTTGGAGGCCTAATGGTCTGTGTGTGCGTGTGCCTATGCATGTGCGTGTGTGTGTATATTTTTGTCTGTGTCTGGGTTTGCGCACACTTTCGTCAGATCAGTGTGTGTGTGTGTGTGTGTGTGTGTGTGTGTGTGCGCACGCTATTTCCTCAGATCATCAGAGGCCCAGAGAGGAAAGGGAGGATTACTGTCTATGCACAGTTTGTGTCCTCAACACATACAGATGCACACATTTACGCACGCACACACACACACACACACGCGCACGCGCACGTGCACACACACACACACACACACACACACACACATTCCAAGACATCTTTGACTTCTCTTTCAATCCGCATTAAAAAGTTGAGAGGTTTGACCACTTCTGTCGACCTGCATTGACCCATGAAGGGACAACTAGTTCTCTTCTTCCTACAGCTGTCTGTCACACACAAACACACACATTCATCAGAACACACACACATACACCCATCCATCGACTGTCTATTGGGTCCTTCTCTGGGCCGTGTCCCTGTAATGATTTGATGAACTGCAAACTGTGTCATATTTGATCCCCACTTTTCATTTCATTCAATGTTTTCTGTGGTTGAATGTTATTTGTTAAATGTTAATGCTAAAGTGTTTTTAGACTAACGACTGGGGAAGATAGTATGTAGGAGCAGGCCGAGGTTACACAGACAAGCACTGTGGGAAGGGGGAGAACAGAAAGAAAGAGAGCAAAAGAAAAAAGAAAGAAAAAAGAAGAAATAGAGAAAGAAAGCAAGAAAGCAAGAAAGAAAGAAATCAGGAAAGAAAGAGAAAGAAATTCAAAAAGAAAGAAAGAGAGAAAGTGAGGAAGAAAGGGAGAAAGAGAGAAGAAAAAAGACAAAGAGAGCAAGAAAGCCAGAAAGAAAGAAAGAAAGGTAAATAGTAAAGGAGGGGAAACCAGTGCCGGAGAAGAGAGAGAGATTGAAAAAGGATTCAAAGAGAGAGAGAGATTGAAAAAGGATTCAAGGAGGGAGAGAGAGAGAGAGAGAGAGGGGAGGGGGAGCAGGAAGCGTAAACAGAAGGAGGGCGTAAGGGAGGAAAGGATGGAGGGATTGCCAAAGGGAGGGCTTGAAACCTTGACTGGTTTCAGTGGTTACTTCACACGCAGTCTGGCTCTCGCTTGCACGCAGCCTGGGTCAGGGAGCCGCACACCACCCTGACTTCAGAACACTCATACTGGCGCATACACACGCACACACACACACAAACCAGATGCATTAGTCGTCTTAGCACAACTTCACTTTCAACATATAGACATTCAAAAACATATGCACAAAACATACTTTAACACGCAGGGTCTTACACATACATCATGACACACACACACACACACACACACACACACTTCCTTCCTATCTACATGCAACGTGTTGGTTCAGTATAACTGACACTGGTTAAAGATATAGAGACAGGTTGAGGAGGGGTTACTGTGAGGTGAGGGGGGGGGGGGGGAGGGGGGGGGGGATACAAGTACCAAAGTGGCAGAACGTGGAAAGAGTAAAATATTTAGAAGTTAAGAGAGGTCAGAAGTAGCAGCCCAACTCCTCATCTCGATGATAAATGCGAGAGGACTTGTTTCAAGTGGGTCTCAGAGCGGCAGAGGAATTTCTCATGCCGGAAATTGTGGTTTCTTAAAAATCCTTCGCCTGTGAGCCAATCTCCATTCACTGCCATTTGAGGGAGATAAATGCATTTTGAGCGTGTCTGTGTGACTTGAGACTCCAATAAAGTGCCATTATAAAAGCGAGGGGACTAATATAGACTCCGTGTGACAATACCATCTGTGGCTAATTGAAACAGTGCTATCGAGTCTATTGCGAATTTCTCTCTCTCTCTCTCTCTCTCTCTCTCTCTCTCTCTCTCTCTCTCTCTCTCTCTCTCTCTCTCTCTCTCTCTCTCTCTCGCTCACTCTCTATCTCTGTTTCAGCTCAAATTGCCTCACTCTTTCTCTCTTTTCCATACTTGTCTTTCACACTTGTCTGTCTGTCTGTCTGTCTGTCTATCTATTCTCTGTTCCCTCTCCTTTGACAGCCTGGAAAGTACAACATCCTCATAACTTGCCGTCACTATAAATATGTCGGATGTCAGATATTCACGAGGCAGCTGTCTCAGTGTAATCTAGTTTAAAAGGCTCAAGCTTATGTAAAATGAGAGTGCATTTGTGTGAAAAAAGAAGGAAAATAATATCAGTCTGATAAAAAATGAAAAACAAAACAAATCCCCATCCACCATAACATGAGAGGAAGAAACATGTCGTCATCGGAGATTCCTGTAAACTTTTGATCTCGCAAAATACAAACACATAGAACTAAAGAAGTGTTCTTCGGTCACGCCGTGACATCCGACATGAGGGGGGAAGAAGCATAGATTTTATCATAGCTTTAAGTGGGAACACAGAATGTGGTTCTTCTGATGAGGTAGTGTTTTCAGATACATTCGCACACACACGCATCCTTTAAAAGCATCGTGGCGTGTCACAGAATAAGAGTTCACTCCCAGATTTACCCATCATTCCTCCCTGTAATCCCCCTAGACCTCCTTCTGAGAGGGCTGTGCTTGCACGCTCCAGCTCCCCATGGGACACACATACACAAACACACACAGCCACAGACACACACAAATCCTCCACAAAAAAAGAACTCACGCATTTACAATCACAATTTGGTTTTCTGAACCAGTTTATTTTCCGGAATCTGATTATTTTGATTATATGTCCACTGTTCTTAGTTTTGATACTGAGTGGACAGGATGATTTGAGAGAGAATGGCTCATGCAGGCATGTCTTTAGCAAATAGCTTTTGCTAAAAAAGTATGTTGTGTTCACTACATATTCTATCTTTGTGTGTGCATGTGTGTCCATAGTGTGGCTGCAAGCATGTGTAAAAGTGCTCCACATCTTATCAGGCAGACCGGCTGTGGAAATGAAATATAATATATATATTTATGAAACCATAATAAAAGAGAATGCAATTCATTCCCTGTGGCTACCAATCTCTCTCTCTATGGCTCTCTCTCTCTGTCATCTTGCTCACTTTCTTGTTCTCTCATTCTATTGCTGTATGTAATACACTGGTTTTCTTGTTTTTCTCTCAATATTTTCCATCTTTCTTCCACCAACATACACCCTCTCAGGGACCAGTGAAAGCTCTACAGTGGTCCCAAACAGAGGGAGGCCCAGAGAGGAATAAGAGCTGTTCACCTGATGACATGCCATGACAGATCAGGATACCATGTTGCCGTGGTTACTTCATTGTTGAAAGTAAAGTGTCATTTTAGTGTGTTTGTGGCTGTGATAAAAAAAAAAAATCTGCACATTTCTTCTTTATTTTGTCAGACGAAACTAACCGTGGTTTGTGGGTTGGCTACAAATTTGCACAAGTATAATTTCATTTGTTTATTGGTCTGCGTTTAAATGTCTGTGTGTGTTGTCTGCGTTCTATCTTTGCACCCGTCTGTCAACCTGACACTCTCTCTATCTGACTGCCTATGGTTGCATAGTAAGAGCACAGAGGGACATGGCTAGGTACCCAGGGGCCACAACCATGCATGCCATTGGCTCCCATCAGAGGCTCAGACAGAGTCTGGGAGGGAATAGGGAGGGAGGCTAGAGAGGTTTTTAAGCAGCAGATAAAAAGCTGTGTGTCTATCTGTCCATCTGAAGTAGTAGAAGGCGTGAACGCCAGCAGAATCAGCCCTGGGGGTAGCTGTGTCTGTCTCAATGCTACTCCACACACCCAGCTACCTGAGAAACGCTTTATTCGTGCTCGGACACTCTGCCAATTGCAACACGCGATCGCAAATTGCCTTTATTGAAAAACCGTGTTCAAAAGTATTCAATTTCTCTCTGCTTCTTTCTAATCTATTAGGTGTACGAAGCAGTGCCAGCATTTTTTTGGTAACAATGGAATCCCTATGTGGAAATGTGGATTTAAATGTTTTTCTTCTGTGTGTGTGTGTGTGTGTTTTGACTTGACAGGGAGTGCATGGGGGAATCTCACAGCAAACTCCTGGCCAGTCTAGAGATGAACTTCAGGCAGCAAATGGCCTCAGAGGTACTATAATACTAATAATACTACTTGTCTGCCATTACTACTAGTAGTAGTTCTACCGTTACCATAATAATGAGCTGTGAACAATCCCGTTTTTTAGTGTGGCTATTATTGGAAGCTAGCTGTTTATAGCCCTTCCATTAGATTAGTGTCGATAAATGAAGTTATTAATTTCACGCATTCAGATCCAATATCGTCCAAGTAATGGCTGCCCTACGTCAGCACTAAATTCCTGCCGCTCTGCGATAATTGTGCATAATGAGCTCCTGAGAAGACGTGCTTGTTCGGACCGCTCTCGTCAACCCCGCTCGTCAGTGTGAATGCGTTGCAACAAGTCACAACATCACTCCGCGCGCTATAAAGACCTGCTGTGATGGTATCTGTTCAGGGCTGGCTGACACCCGTCTCCTCCCTCCCTTGAAGAGTAGACGGGCGCTCTCAGAGATGGTCCAAACCACCAGTGTCCCGGTTCACCAGAGTTGAACAGGAGGGGTGTGTGGTGGCGGGGTGTGGGGGGGTTTCCCGAGATATGACTTGGAGATTTCTGAGATCCATGGTTCTCCCAGTTACTATTGGATGAAGCAGACACAGACAAAGACTAACACAAAGAACTGTGCAGAGTCACAAAGGCAATACAAGCAGGGGATGAATCTAATGCTGTTTTTTCTCTCTCTCTCACAGACACACACAATTCACACTTAATTCACACCGTCAACCATATCAGTCTGTTTTTTATTAGGAAGGCAGTAGAACATTCTCATATTTTCTTTTCCTCACCTCTGAGGTGATGAAAAACATGGAGCTTTGGTAGCATAGCTCTACAAAGAGGAACTGTGTGTGTGTGTGTGTGTGTGTGTGTGTGTGAACATAACATGAATATATGATATTGTAACATCATATATTCATCAATTCATCCATTCAATCAGAGTACCTGCAATTAAATTAATGCTATGGTCAGGCTTTTGACCAAATGTCTCTTCTATTCTGTAGAATAGAGAAGATCAGGTAACTTGGCACACACTCATGCACGCATGCACATACGCACTCACTCACACACACAAGCACACACAAAGATACACTATTATCACATTCACGATTCACTCTCACGCAATCTCGTACCCTGCACATTCACATTTTGTGCTGAATTTGCACACAAACACAGAGGCACAACCACACACACACAAAAAGCCGATCTCTTCCCTTTTCATGCAGATTCCCTCAACAAGGAGGAAGTGGTGTCTTCTTATGTTGTCCAAGACACGCAGGCTTGACTGTCACACAAACCACAAGACCCCATTCACACGCAACTCGCCCAAATATATACAAATGTTCACATGCAATACCTTCTCTTTCTCTGTCCTTCTCTCTATCTTCCTTTAACACACATACACACATGCAGTACCATTTCTCTCTCTCTCTCTCTGTCCTCTATCTCTTCCTTTAACCAACACACACACTCACACACACACACACGCATGAAAAAACACACATACACTCACATGGACACAAACACACGCACACAAACACACACACAAACACTCAGAGACACACACACCAATGCACACACACACACACACACATGAACCCCCCCCCCCCCCCCCCCCCCCCCCCCCCCCTCCACACACACACACACACACACACACACTCACAAATGTGAATATAATTGAGCACTCAGTGAGTCAGATCTTGCTGGTGAAATAAAAAACCACAATAAACAAACCAAAAACTGTCTGCCAAAAATATTTATTGCATGACTTTGGCAATGCCTCCTCTTCATAACTGCCATTTCAATCATTTTAAATTTATGACAAATGCATGTTTCTGTAAACAAAACATTACATTGATGTCATTGTCATTGATATGTTGAAGCAGCTCAACTTCTCTGTCTACAGTAAACAGAGACATTGGCCTTTCAGGCCCTTGAAGTGTATTTTATTGGCAGGTTTAGACAGGGAACTATTTAATGATTTAAGCATGATTGTAATACTTTGCAATACCGGGGCATTAATTAACCATTGATTAGCATTAGTAAATGCAGTAATAAGCATTATTATGTAGCATATAGCATAAACCCCAACCACCCCAACTATGTAGGGTTAGGGTTAGGGTAAACCCCAACCCTAACCCTATTAAATAATGTACAAATGAATACCATAGTTAACATGAACACCATTAGTAAACATCAACACATTTACCTTATTAAACATGAACACCATTAGTACACATAGTAACTTAAAGGGCATCAAAAAGCTGTTTCATAAACAGAGGTATAAACACAAGTTCCTGTCTGACCAACACGCCTTGTTCTTTGTCTGTGGAAAAGAGTTCCAGAAAAAAAGAGGTATACGGATGTGGGCTGGACAAAGTTTCCACTAATAGGTTACAACATTGTATATATAAAAAGATTATGTGACACAAGCATATTTTTATGCTTGTGTTTATCTCTTCCACACTGAGCCTGGGAAGTCGGTTTCTGGACTGCGTGTTGCTATGTGTGTGTGTGTGTGTGTGTGTGTGTGTGTGTGTGTGTGTGTGTTGTGTGTGTGTCTGCAGAAACACATACCAATGTGTGGGAACCCTGATATTCTTCTTCTTCTTTGTTATACTAGTTAGCTGCTGCCCTGGATGCCCAGAGTACCCAGAATGCATTGGGCCTGAAGAAACAGAAGGCGGAGCTTTGCAGGGAAGCAGAGCTTGAAATGATGATTGACAGGGAGAAGAGCCAGTTACTTCTCCTAAAGTACCAGCAGGATATTACTCAGCTACAGAGCAAGGTGTGTTGAGTAGGGGTTTGAAATTACCCAACATATACAATATATTATGCAAAAATAGTCTTTATTTTTATTGGCGTGTCCCTTTCAATGATATGGCAACATTCAGAACTCTTCCTGTGTAACGAAACAGCATATCACTCTACAATCAAAATCGAAAACAGTGAGCTTCACCAAACATTTCCCACCATGTTTTGTCTTTCTTCTCATCCCCCCTTCGCTCCCTCTCCCTCTTCACTGACCCCCACCACCCAGACCATCTCGCTCCCCATCATGCTCTCTCTGTCTTCCTGCTTCATCTATCCTCTGCGTCCGCTTCACTTGCCTCACGCTGTCTGTCTTTCCTCGATGGCAGTCTCGTCCTCCAGGAATGAAAGGCCGGCGGCTTCCTCCTTTGTTTCCACACGGCAGTGCTTGTCTGATCACACTGTATATATACATATATGTGCGGTGGCTGGTAGATAGAACATTAGCTGAGGTGCCTCCACTGAACTGGAAGTGATCCTGAGAGGTTCTGAGAATGGCACGAAGACTCAAGAGTGCAGTGTGTAAGAGTCTGTGTTTGTGTGTGTGTCTCTGTGTGTGTCTGTGGGTCTGTGCGTGCTCTGGCTTCTTGATGCATCACAAGTGGACACCAGAGTGAAGGCCATTACATTAGCAAGGCTATACTAGCTAGTTGCTATGCCAGCTAGTTGATATGCAAGCTAGTTGCTATGCTAACTAGCGAGTGAGCTGTTGTGCGTTCTTGAGGTGTACGTCATTCTGACATGCATGTTTTATCTTTATTTATTAAATAGGATTAATGAAGTGCTTTTTGGTCAGCGCAACTCTCAAGGTTTTATAGAGAGAAAGAGAATGAGTCACGATTAATCATCTTGACAGTATTGACAGTACAACGGGTTCTTTTGAACATTATTAATGCAGCATATATCCTGAAAGACAAGCAGGGAAACCTACAGGAAACTGACAGAGCACAGAGGTGCTTTAGTCTGAAACCCACACAATAACAGCCAACAAAAAGTGGTGAGTTGTGACTCAGACGACACAAAGCTAAAGCTAAACAAAGCTAAAAGCTTAAGTCATATACCTGCTCACAATGCAGAGCTTTACACTACCAAACAGTGTTCTGTTACAGATTCCAGGTGCAATTAAAATGCAATCATGCGCTCTTTCAATCCCTGCCCTTCCCTCTCCCCCTTTTCCGCCCACCTCCACCGCTAACCTGTTCACTCAGCCCTCTCTTTGTAAAGACAAAGGGGCAGCAGGCAGGCAGGCAGGCTAAAGACAGATGCAAACGACCCTAGACCTGAAGAATCCAGAGATAACCGCTGTTTGATCAACCAGAGAGAGAGAGAGAGAGAGAGAGAGAGAGAGAGAGAGAGAGAGAGAGAGAGAGAGAGAGAGAGAGAGAGAGAGAGAGAGAGAGAGAGAGAGAGAGAGAGAGAGAGAGAGAGAGAGAGAGAGAGAGAGAGAGAGAGAGAGAGAGAGAGAGAGACAATGGGGCACCTTGAAGCCCCCTCTATTGTTATGAAACCCTCTTAGCTGTCCTGTTGGCACTACGGTTAAGCTGCTATTGTCATACAGTTCTGCTCCTTTGTCCGCACATCTTAGCTCTTTTTGTTGTTACAGCTGGACTGACTTTAGGGATCCCCTCCACAGATTGGCTGTGTATCAGAAACTGGTACACCTAATCTGTTTTAGCTGTTGCCTGGTCAGATCAATCACGGTTCGGTCGACACTACTGGCTGTTTGCACACTAATGCAATAATCTGTCTATCCAAGGCAACAACCCAAACTAGTAGTTGTTTCCATAGGCCTAAGGCCCAACAATTATAGCATTACAACTATGAATAATGTATTTTGCTTTACAAATTGCTATTTTTGTTCATTCAGTTTTTATAAACTTGTTAAAAACAAGTATACATAGATATATCTATATATATCTATGTATATGTAATATACAAAGATATATATGTGCGTATAGTATTTCATTTTGCTGGTTATATTTCTGCTTTATAAACGATTGGATTAAGTATTTTCAGACTCCTTCATAAGATCCCCATTGCTAGATCCATTCCTGTTGCGTTGAGGTCTCATGGCAAAACGTTTGTGAGAGCAGCACGTTTCTAGAAGGTCCTAGCTCGCCCGCATCTCGTGTTCCCTGCCTGAACTTGTGTTCTTGGTTTTCTTTCCTTCATGGGACTCCGCCCCCTGTCAGCTGGAGGACAAAGAGGGGGAGGCGCTGGGGCCTCTGGCAGCAGCTTCAGCAGGACAGGAGGAGCGGTGAGGAGCAGAGGAGCCGCGAGGAGGAGGAGGAGATGAGAAGGAGGGAGGAGGAGACGCGGCGTGAGCTGGAGCACTCCCGACGCGAGGAGGCGCTGGAGCTTAGCGGCGCAAAGGCCGAGCTCCGGCTGCTGACCAACCAGAACGCCGGACTGCAGCAGGAGGTGTGTGTGTGTGTGTGTATGTGTATGTGTGTGTGTACATGTGTGTGTGTGTGTCCGTGTGTCCATGTGTGCGTGTGTGACAGAGAAGGGACACCCCGTGTAACAATATGATATAGTCCAAATTTGACCAAGCCCGATGGGAGTCTGCCATTTAGTAAGTGTGTGCATCTTTAGAAATGTTTTTCTTTATACGTACATTTCAGAGGAACAGTGCACAAAACATATATTGCATCAGAGATAGCTACAAGCAGATTTTCAGTATATAAGTATATAATTAGACAGTTTAATACAGTCTAGTTATTTGGGCTATTCTGGTTACTCCAGCAATGACAGTGCTCACGTCTTTCAAACAGAATACGTCATAGCGTCTGTTTTATTTTTGTTTTATTTTGAAAGTGTACACGTGTGTGTAGCGTGGATACGGTTGTAGAGTGTGTATGTGCATAGACATAGAGTGGGTATGTGTGTGTAGAGTGGGTACTGTATGTATGCGTCACACAGAAAGAAAAGGGAAGCTAGTAGGAGAGATGGCAAAAACATTTTGACAACAGATGGTGGAGATATGTGTGTTCCTGTGCTTTCAAAATTGACTCGTTGTGGGGGAGGAAGAAATGAATAGAGGAAGAAATGAAAAACAGAGTTCATAAACTAAATCCTACCAAAAAAGAGCAAGAAGGAAGGAAGGAGCGACGCATGGGTGTGCGTGTGTTTGTGTATGTCATAAAGAGTGGAAAAGATAAACACTATTACTTAGAAATATATATTTATATAATTGTCTAATGGCTTAACGCTGTAGGCTACTAACATGATACTGCAATCATGCAGTGTGTGTGTGTGTTTGTGTGTGTGCGTGCATGTGTGTATGTGTGTGTGCACGTACACATCATGTCCATGTGGGTCTCAAGAGAGCAGTGTGTGCCTGCAGTCACGTCACATCTCAGCTGTCTGCCTGAACTGTAACATGCACACACATCCACACACACACATCCACATAGAACACATGGGCCTTCCCCTTGTTCTTCCAACGGCGTTCTTACTGTCCTTTATCTGAACCCTTCTCCTCTGTCCTCATTTCAGCCTTATTTGTCTTTACACAAAGTGTTTATATTAGATTAGTTTCACCACTACTTCATTCTTCTGTTATTTTATTCTTTCTTTCTTTCCTTCATTTGTTCATTCATTCTTTCAGTTGTTTTCTTTCTTTCTTTTTCTCTTTCCCACCCCCTTCTCCCCTTCTCCCCTCTCCCCTCTCCCCTCTCCCCTCTCCCCTCTCCCCTCTCCCCTCTCTTTATCTCTAAATATTTGCCTCCTGTTCTACTGACTGCTTCTCCCATTCCTCTCTCCCACCGCCGGCTTCCCTTCCAGGCAGGGTTAAAAAACACAGCTGGCCTCTCTCTCTCTCTCTCTCTCTCTCTCTCTCTCTCTCTCTCTCTCTCTCTCTCTCTCTCTCTCTCTCTCTCTCTCTCTCTCTCTCTCTCTCTCTCTCTCCCCCCCCCCCCCCCCTGATTCCCTTCTCCAGCCCTCTCTCCCTCCCTTTTATCTTTACCTCTTCATGTCTACCTCCATCTCATTGTCGGTCTTGTCGAAATCCACCCCAGTCAACACCCCAGTCACCACCCCAACACCACTCTTCCCACATACACACACACACACACACACACACACCCAGAAGCCTGTCCACAGCAGTTCAGCCGGTTCAAGGTGCCCCAATGCCAATTTCACAGCTGTCATGCTCTTTTATGTCATCCACAGAACTATACCAGCACTGGCCCGATTCCCCCCCCCCCCTCCCCCGCGCCCCTGCCCCTGCCCCATCTCTTTCAAGGAGGTCCGATGATCTTCCTTTCTTCTGTTCTCTTGCTCTCTCTCTCTCTCTGAGGCGGTGGAGGTGTTGAGAGAGCTGATGACTCGCAGATCAATCCCTTATCCCTGTGGGCCACCTTTGACTGGAATATAAAATTTCTTTCTTTCCTTTTTTCTGTCTGGCTTTCTGACTGACTGTCTGTCTGTCTTTCTTTCATCCTGTTGATTTACTCATTGGCTACTGATCTTATTCTAAGCCTTGTGTGTGTGTGGTGTGTGTGTGTGTGTGTGTGTGTGTGTGTGTGTGTGTGTGTACACATCATTCTGGGTGGCTGAGTGTTTTTTTTATTGCAACCTTGCGTTATCTCTCTGTTGCCAAGATTCTGTTGCAATTTCAAGGCGTCTTTTCATTGATTACTAGAGAATATAGCTCTCTCTCTCTCGCTCCCTCACTCTGTCTTGGCATTTAATCATACATCGTCAGATTCATCGCAGATTTGTACAGACTTCCATAAGATAACAGCTTCTTACCCCCGAGGGGACATTTTATGAGAACAAAAACATCAATAAATTAGCTATCATTTTTTTTATGATATTATTTTACCTTGCAATATTTTTGTAGTGTAGTGTTGCACTGTGTAGTGTGTAGTGTAGTGTAGTGCAGTATAATGTAATGTAGTGTTGCATTATGTAGTTTAGTGTAGTGTGGTTTTGGGTAATGTAGTTTGTCATGTTCTGTAGTGTTGTGTTGTGTCGTGTAGGGTAGTGTAGTGCTGTTTTTATACGTCAGGGTAGGGGGAATATTTATGAAAGTTATTTTTCTTGTAAATCATCATATTAATAGTAATACAAATGATAATTATGTGTGTGGATGTGGATGTGTGTGTGTGTGTGTGTGTTCATGCATGTCCTTGTGTGTGGTTCTTTGTTTTCTTAATAAGGGTTAATTGTGGTCAGATGGGCACTAAACCCCCTTCAAGCCTCTGCTCACACACACACACACACACACACACACACACACACACACACACAGACACACAGACACACACACACACACACACACCTGATTATCTGATAGTGCTTGTGTTGAGTGAAGGTTGACTGACCTATGGCTGCCCTCCTGCTCCTCTGTCACGGTTGAATGCGCTCCTGTCTCCAAAGACCCCCTCCCCTTCTCCCCCCAACTTCACATTGTCTCATTATGTCTCTCCTTTCCCTTCTCCCCCCCCCCCCCCCCCCCCCCCCCCCGGGCTTTTCTTTGCAATCCAGCCCCATCCGTCTTTTTGTGTCCGTGCTCCAGCATGAGCCCCCCCTCCTCCCCCATACCACAAACACCCCCACCCCCACCACCACCCAGACCCCCACCACCCAGACCATCAGCATCCAGACCCCCACCACCACTGAGACCTCAGACCCCCACCACCCAGACCCCCACCACCCAGACCAACACCACCACTCAGACCTCAGACCCCCACCACCCAGACCCCCACCACCCAGACCCCCACCACCCAGACCCCCACCACCCAGACCATCACCACCCAGACCCCCACCACCCAGACCATCAGCATCCAGACCCCCACCACCACTGAGACCTCAGACCCCCACCACCCAGACCCCCACCACCCAGACCAACACCACCACTCAGACCTCAGACCCCCACCACCCAGACCTCCACCACCCAGACCAACACCACCACTCAGACCTCAGACCCCCACCACCCAGACCCCCACCACCCAGACCCCCACCACCCAGACCCCCACCACCCAGACCATCACCACCCAGACCCCCACCACCCAGACCAACACCACCCAGACCATCACCACCCAGACCAACACCACCCAGACCCCCACCACCACCCAGACCTCAGACCCCCACCACCCAGACCATCACCACCCAGACCAACACCACCCAGACCCCCACCACCACTCAGACCTCAGACCCCCACCACCCAGACCAACACCACCCAGACCATCACCACCCAGACCAACACCACCCAGACCCCCACCACCACCCAGACCTCAGACCCCCACCACCCAGACCATCACCACCCAGACCCCCACCACCCAGACCAACACCACCCAGACCAACACCACCACTCAGACCTCAGACCCCCACCACCCAGACCCCCACCACCCAGACCAACACCACCCAGACCCCCACCACCCAGACCATCACCACCCAGACCCCCACCACCCAGACCAACACCACCCAGACCAACACCACCACTCAGACCTCAGACCCCCACCACCCAGACCATCACCACCCAGACCCCCACCACCCAGACCTCACACGACATGACAAATATTAGTAATCATTTATACATTACTAAATACAACAGTAAATGTATTACTAGTGTATTTATATATATAATTACATGTAGTGGCATGAAGGTAGCTATTATAAACATGCAAACTAGTGATACATACATAGTAGTCAAACAAATACAGACATGAACAGATGCCAGCATGTGCATACACATGCATGTTCTTATGTTAGTGTATGTTATTCATGAGGGGGCTTTCCTTCCAAGACAGAGAGGACCAGATGTGGACACACACACACGCTATGAGAGCCCCAAGGGGTAGATATATGTATACCCCCCCCCCACACACACACACACACACACACACATGCATACACATGCACACAGACTGACAGACATAGGATACACTCACACGGGATGCATGCATGTCAGTCAACACACACACACACACACACACACACACACACACACACACACACACACACACACACACACACACACACATTACAAAAAAGGCCAAAAATGTTTAACTCCTGCATATTTTAACAAGCCCTACAGAGGGCATGTCCCCGACAGAGCCAAGAGCACTCTGGCTTTAGAAATTCATTATGATTCTTTATAAATAGAGGTTGAAAAAAGGTTGACTGGCCAACTAGCTCAAAGCCAGCAACAGGTTTGAGTTATCTGATAGCCTGTGGTTATGATGAGGTAAGCCACTATAATGACAAGTGTTAGCAATTAAGATGGGTGCATTAGCGTTGTTCGCAGGCAGATGCTCTGCTGCTAGGCAGATGCATGAAAGGTCATTCAAGAGAATGCTAATAAGCAAGAGTATTTTGTTGTGTTTCTTGCAGTCCATTGTCCTCTGGTTGCTAATTGTGTTTCTTTACAAAGGCAGGGGTGACAAGAGCCAAACCAATAATAATGAAGAGCAACACCTGGGATTCCCAGGACTCATGTCTTACAGCTCTCACTTGTCTCCATGAAAAAAAGTTTTGTTCTTTTAAATCTGAACTGGGGACATGAATTGTCCTCAAAGCACCCATTTTTCCCACCAGACGGGGCATTAAACGACATAACTCAGAACATTTTAAAATCCTAAGCATCAACACAAGGCCACAATGTAAATCTCTGGACTACATTAGAATCAATAAAAGATAGAAAGATCCCAATTGTGATCTGTTGAAAGGCTGTGACAGAATCGGGTGCCATTTGCTCCTCAGGCAAATGATGAGTCATCCTACACAAAGCTATTTTTTTTCTTTCTGGCCAGCGATCATGTGTGGAGCGCTGATGGTCAGTGTTAATGGATCCAGCATGGACCATATGTGGACGAGATCACAGGCAGCATTGACAGATCAGCGAGGCTCTTTAGAGAGGCTTGTAGAAGCATGTGTCTGCCGAGTGTGAAAGACTGCTTTACGTCCATCTCTTTGATAACTTGACTACGAAACTTAACATGGATGTATTCAGCATCTATCTTTTCCCATACTACCACCCCAGTCTCTTTCATTTTTAATATATATTTTAATGCACGCTCTATTTTATAAAGCCTTCTGCCCCATGCCAGAGCTTGTAAAGGCTGCTAATGTGGTTTAAAATAACAAAAGTCTCAGTCTCATTTTCTTTCTGGGTTCTATATCATCCTCCCTGAAGATTGTCGTTCTTATTTACAGACTGCATCTGGGTCTCGATTACTTTTCCATGGACACTATTATGTTGCTGGTCTTTTTGACCCGGTTTCAGATCCACCGCTAAACTCCACTGCTTTTATATGATTTTGCACATGCACAGTCACCTGTGTGTCTGTGCATGCGGCCCACCTATGCGTGTAGCCGTGCACGTATGCGTGTAGCCGTGCACGTATGTGTGTAGCCATGCATGTATGTGTGTAGCCATGCATGTATGTGCGCGCGTCGACCTGAAAGGCTGTGACTGTGTCAGGGCTGATTGCCCGTTTGGGTCTTAGTGACCGGGCCTCCTTGACTGTGCCAGTCTGTCTGTGGCATTCAGTTCATTACTATGGAGCTCTTTATCTCTTCCAACCAGGGCCACATGCCCTGTTTCATCAATATAAGACCTTTCTCTGTCCTCCCTCCCTCTCTCTCTCCCACTCTATCCCCCTCCTTCTCTCTGTCCTCTCTCTTTCTCTCTCTCTACCATATCTCTCTGTCTCTCTCTGTCCTCTCTCCCTCCCTCTCTCTCCCCCTCCCTCGCTCTCTCACTCTCTCGCTCCCTTTCTCTCGCTGTCTGAATATTCTGCCATTATATATTCAACCATGTCAGTCATGCCAGTTGGAAACCCATTGCATTTTACATCTCCTTTTCAATTATCTTGCACAGCCTCCACATAGTCGAGTGAGCTACATTTACATTTTGACGCTTTTATCCACAGCGACTTGCAAGTGAGGCTGAGAACATGCAAAGCATACAATCAAAATAGTAGTAACTACCAAAAAGTGCTGCTTGACTTAGTTCATAAAGAAAACAGCTAGACCGTTTGCAGCGTAGCAATAAGAATCAGAAAGACAAGGTCAGTAGAATTATTTAGTATTATTGAGTAGTTCTTTATTTTAGCTAGAAGAGCTCTGTAAGGAAGTTAGCACAGCTACATATTCAAGTTAGCTAGCACAGCTAGTATATATATAGCAGAGCTAGCACAAATTTACAGATACTTCTTACTGATCAATGGAAATGAAAATATTGTGATGTTCTTCTCTCACAAGAGTGTGCGACAAGATGACGAAATATCTGAAAACGGCACCATCTCCCTCCTCTCCTGCAGGTGGCGTTACTCCAGGAGACGGTGAGGAGGGAGTGCCAAGAGCGAGGCGATCTGACTGCTGCGCTCACCCAGGCTCAAGAGCAGCTCCTGCAGGGGCAGCGGCACACCCCTGTCCCCCGCCTGCTTCCCTCGAGACCCCAGGACACCCAGGAGAGGCTTGGGTCTCTGGATAAAGAGCAGAGACCGCCCCAAGACCCCAGCACAAACTCACTCGCCCGCCACTCAAAACCCCAGAACTCACTGCGGCCCTCCCCCCCGCCTCACGCAGACAAAGAGGAGGGGGGCTGGGGGAGGTCCGGGAGCACGGCATCGTGGGACGGCGAAGGAGAAGTCGGCCAATGGGGAGGGAAGGGGGAGGTTAGGGCAAAGGGGAAGGGGTCGCTGGGTAGTCTGCCGAGGCTGAGTGCGACCAGCACGACGAGAGAAGTCCAACGCAAGGTCAGTTTGATGATGGGCAAGACGGATAGGGCGTGAACGGCTGCCCCGCAACATCTACGACTCACAGACACACCCAGGAACACACACACACACACACACACACACACACACACTTCCCAAGACAGAACAAAGACCTTGTGCATTAAGATTTGAAGGAGTTGAAATAAAGAGGCGCAGTGTGCGGGAGAGCTTCTCTCTCTGTATGCGTAATCATGCACCCAAACATGCGGACGTGAACACGCTTGATTGCCACCATGACACAAACGCTGGGTTGTGTTCACACACTAGCAGACTCCCTAGACACACACACACACACACATACACACACACCCACAAACACACTCTCCCACAGACATGCACTTGTTTTCTCACAGACAGGCCAAGTAGCTCATGCAGCCCTGCTGGCACGCACAGGATCTCATGGTCGCACAACATGCAAACACACACTCCCACACACACTCCCACCCACACACACACACTCCTTTCCTCATATAAACACACACACACATACACACTCACCCTCCATCAGCAGGGCTGGGAGAGGGAGCCTGATAGCCACCCGCGGACACAAAGGGAAAAGCAGGCAAACACAAAGGAATTGTAAGGCCCGCAGCTCAAAACCCACACACACGCACACACGCCAATAAACACAATTACCCAACCTTTTTCCCTGTAGGCGTTTTGTGTTATTGACATCATTCACTCCATGCAAGGTCTTTTCCTCTCTGCTGCACCCCCCCCCCCCCCCCATACACACCCCACCACCCTCGCTCTCTTCCTCTCTACACTTGCCATGGTTTTGCACGGTGCAAGGAATGTTGGAGTTGTGTGCCGCATGGAAGCAATTTCCCTGCTTACAGGGCCACATGAATCTATCTATCTATCTGTCTATCTATCTGTATATCTATCTGTCTGTCTGTCTGTCTGTCTGTCTGTCTGTCTATTTGTCTAACTGTATGTCAGTCTAACTGTCTATCTACATGTCTGTCATGTTTCATCTCTCTGTGTCTATAACACGTCTACATATATAAAGAAAATGTGGCTGTCTGACTTGATTCCGTGCCATTAAAACTTAACCAACTGCTGTGTTTTCGCTGTGCTCTGTGAACTTCCACCAAAAATACAGCATCCGTACATACCGTCATCTATTACCGATGATGTAGCCTACACTGTGTTTAGTTCTTTCTAAATATAACCAGTGCTATCTATTTAACTACTCATATGACATTTAGTTCTTCTCCTTCATGGTCGTTTCCACACAGCCCCATCCATGGCTTCACAGCTGCAGGGAGTGGGCTCATTTTAAAGCCACATCATGTGAATAGCTCTTAATTAACACTAGGAAGCGTCCTCCAGATGTAGCAGACACGCAATTTCACAGTCTTTCCGAGTGTGTGCGATTTGTCTGCGCTTTGAATGACTCTTTGCTTGTGTGTGTGTGTGTGTGTGTGTGTGTGTGTGTGCGTGTGTGTGTGTGTTTCCATAGCAGTGACTGAGTGATTCCTCTCCCGACACCAGCCCTCACGCAACTATTGCAATCATGTGATGTCACTGAAGGGCATCTGTGGTCCTCGCTGCCAATGGGACAATGGGCGCGTGTGAGTGAATGTATGACACGTGTTTTTGTGTGTGTGTTGGTCTTGCGTGTGTTTGTGTTTGTTCTTGTGTGTGTGTGTGGGTATGTGTGTGTTTAGGTCTTGCATGTGTGTGTGTGTGTGTGTGTGTGTGTGTGTGTGTGTGTGTGTGTGTGTGTGTGTGTGTACACAAGCGCCGTAACGTCCTCATTGGCACACATTCCTCAAAATCTCCTTCCAGATGCACTAATAACCTTTGAACTACTCTTTCATCCCCTTTCCCACTTGCATCACTTCCTTCCCCCGTGACCTTTGTGTTTTCCTCTTCCCTTGGCTTTGAAGAGACCACTTCACCATAGCAGTAAGACAAACATTAACATTAACACACACACATACACCGTACTCTGTCCTGAAATCTCTTCTTTACCTCTGCGTCTCTTTATGGTTATTCATAAAGTGATGGATAACTAATTCAACCTTTGTTGATTACTCGCCTAAACTTTTATATCTATGTGATGCATCTCTGAGACATACACACTCACACACACATACCTTTGGCCTATGTCTTTATCTGTCGGATACAGTTTAATGACTCTGGCTATCTGTTCTTCTGTCACAGAAGCAACCGTGTGTGATGAGTAATTCCCTATCAACGCTTCTCTTTTTAGTTCCCTGTGACCTCTACCCTTACTTTATTTTTATTCTAACACTCAATTGCAAATTTCCATGTATTGCTTGTACTCTTATCAGGACGGTGGGGGAGGCAGGGCTGGTGGCGTGTCGATAGAAATCTTTCTTTGGTCACGCTTACACGTTGTAGACCTTCATCTCTTGTTATTTGTTGTGCGTTTGTTTATGTGTGCGTGTGAGTTTTTAACAGACATCGTGTTAAGTGAATGGCCCCCACTGTTTTCCCAGCTCCTCTTAGCTCTTACGGACACGTTTTATGTCCGTACGTGATTGGCTAGCCCAGAGCGCAATGAGAGCCAATCTCCTGACGTAAAGAGGGTTTTCATCATACTTCAACAGGCAGTCATTTTAAACATTTGTTCGCCTCTTACGGAAATACACACACATACACACACACACACACACACACACACACACACACACACACACACACACACACACACACACACACACACACACACACACAGGTACTTCCTCTAAAACACAACCACACACACACACACACACACACACACACACACACACACACAAGCACCGACATACATTCATGCATATTTTTGAGCATGATCACCTCCCAGTGATTATCATAGCAGGGCAAGCATGCACACGTGTCCTCAAGGAATCTGTGTGAGTTGCTCGTAAACACGCATGCACACCAGGGAGTGGTGTGATTGCACAGCTAAGCTGTTGTTCGTCATTGGGCGTCCCCAACCACCTCTCCTACGTCTTTAGGGCCAAAGACCATTCTGGAATTCTACCATCCCGTGAGCCCTCCCACACCCTTTAATTAGTGTCACCGGGGCAACCGGAGAAAGAATGCTCAGTATTCTTGTCACCGTGGTAACTGTGCACAACCATGGGGGCCAGAGGTGTGGGAGTAGGTGTTGGTTAGTGACAGGAGGAACAATAAAGCCTCAGTTTACAACCCGATGCGTGTTCTTCAAACAACCATAGGTATACATGTAACCACTAACACACACTGCTTTCTCCTACCGAAGTATCCACTCACTTTTAATTAGTATAACAGCTGCATACACAAGTGCCTTTTCCTCCCACCTACACAAGCTGACACACACGCAGAGTTATGTAAAACATTAAAATCAATTTTGGACAATAACGCTCGTCAGACAATACAAGCAGCTGTGCATTAGGCCTGTGAAGGCACTGAATCCAAGGTCATCGTACAATTGTTAACACCAAAGTAGCCCTAACCTTCTTTCACCCCAGGAAGCCTGCTGTTTTGCTTGGCTGCGTCTTTCATAACTTCCATACAGCTGTACTCTGGCTCCCCCCGCTGGCTCAAAAAGATCTACTGCAATTCTAGCCTCTATTCTTTGACTACATTGGTATGTTTAGTTGTTGATATATATTGTCAATGCTTCACAAATCATCTAGTAGTGAAAAACATTAAATCTTCGTTATAGCCCATTAGAAAATGGGCCAAACTTAATGTTTCAAACACTCATTTACTTGCACCTGTGCTCCTGCTCCGTCAACACAGTGCAGCACATTCTTTAACCTACTTTCATTGTTTACTTTGTGTTTCAGCATTAAATAAGTCGCTAGTGTCCCCCTACACCCCCACCACTTACCCAAGAGGGCCCATAATGGCCCATACATTACAACTGAATTATATATGTACATTTATTTCCATCGCTGGGTGGTGTTTTGAGATATGGCAGCACTACAATCTACTCAGGTATGTACAGCTAATATTTTCTGAACCATATCTAAAGCTTTAGTCTACTTGCAAAAGTAGGCAACTTAAATCCTGTTGTCTTCTTTCAGATGTAACCCATTACTGACTTCCTGAACACTATATATTTGAAAAAGAATTGCTTTATGTTTACATTATTACAACAATCTTCATTGGCAAGTGTAATCATATTATGAATATTCCCCCAGCACCTCCCCACCCCATCACCAGAACCTGCTGAGACAGGGTCTGGTGATCCAGTGAGTCATGGAGTCCTGGGTACAACACCTGAAACCAGCACTGGATCACATGAGTGACTGGCTTGTGCCTAACAGGGAGAAACTAATTAGCCCATTCAAATCAAAGAGTCAAATTCCATGCAGTCACATGACGTCACCCCGAGTGTAAGGCAGGGAATGTTTCTAGGGGTTCTGTATTTGAATGAAAGACTCATGCTGCTTCTGAGAAGACTGGTGACATTAACAAGTCAAGTCATAGTAGATCAGGATAAGGAAACAGATGTACAGTATAGTCAATACAATCTACTCAATATACCTGCAGTGAGTCATTTCATTTTCTTTATTACTTTTCGTTTGGAATATCAGAATAAATACAGCCTCTGGTGCTTATATTTTCTTATTTTTTTAGATGTGGCATGTTGGAGAGTAAGTCAAGTACAGTTTATTTAGTATAGCACCTTTCACAGAGCAAGGTCACAAACAGAGTAACATTCTTTTAAAATAAGACCAAATAATGGTCGCTAAAGCATAAGCAACAACAGACCTTAAAAACCCACACAATTGCAAACACTAGACAGCATGAGGAAAGACAAATGCTGTTTGAATAAATGAGTAAATGAGTTGCAACTAAAGGAGCTGGCTGGGTGTGCCTTGGGAAAGAAATAACTTCCCCAATTACTGCATGCAGGTGTGTTGGAGGTGCCCCCCAAAAAAATAAGATGTTTTTGAAGACTGAAAAGCTGCATATAAGGGAGTGAAGTTGTGGTGAGGAAGAGAAAGACAAGAGAAATATTGGTGAGTGATCAGTGGATGAAGACAACTGCTGTTGTGCAGAGATCCCCTGGACGGACCATCTGGGAAAGAAGGAATAAGGAGAATGAAATTGGGCAATTGTTTTTCCAGTAGACACACAAGGAGAGAGGGTTTTCGAGTATGAACACAGACTCCCCTCCAGGTCTCCTCAGAACCTATTTCCTCATTAATAAAGAGAAACCTGCGTTGAAAACATAACTCCACAACAGCCGCCACAATTATTTTGCATCCATGCACAATTCAAAGTTGGCCCGTGAAAGTATTGACTCATTATCCTGATGATCCTGAGATGATCATGATCAAGAGATGATCTCTGCAATATTCAATATTGAAGAGGAGATGAGATACTCCAGTCTGAGATTACTAGTCAGGACAGGAGCAGTTCATTTGGGAGTGTGTGTTAGTGTAGCGAATGTCTTGTAATTCAGAACATGTGTTTAATTAGCTGTACAATTATGAAATGGACAGGCAAATATACACGTTTTATTTTACCTCCATCAAAATAATTGTTTGGGGCTAAATGCATAATGTAGTTGAATATAAATCAGTTTACATTAAATATATCTTATATTTTGATTTATGTTACATGTAGTTTTGTTTTTGTTGTGCACCAATTACTTACATCGAATCTCCTATTTATTCAGTTCACTTGGGTCAAGGTTTACAATATAGGTACGTGCAGAGCTATTCTCTAAATGGCTCTGGGAACGTGTTCAACGATATGACTCGGTTGTTTCTCGGAAATCATATGGAGTCATTTCCGCCGTTCATACTGGCGGATGGATATGTACGTAAAAAAAGTCTGAACGTTACCGTAATTGACGTCACTGGTTAATTATGGCGTCCCGGTCTACGTTAAATGTTCTACATTCATTTTTATTTCATATTTATTTATATGAAATGTTCTACATTTCATATTCATATTACATTCATATTAATATATCATATTCATGTTTTTCTAAAGACAATGTTATGGAATCAAATTCGTATATTACAAATGTATACTAAAATGGAATACATTTTTGCAACAGTTCCTCGAATATAGCCTATCACATGATAGGAATAACACTTGTATAAATAAAGTGTCATTGAAATCATGTTTCAGCTTCTGTTGAGGTAATTTAATACATACGTATTTGAATACGTATACATAACAAGGACCACCACCAGCCATCCACTGACTGCAGCAGGGGATTTCCGGGACTACTTTATCTCAGCGGAGGCGCACCAACAGAAGCCGACGCACATCGTTCTGCGTTGTTCCGTGCTTGGGGCAAGTTCAGCTTCTCGGCCCGGTTTCTGTAACACTTTTGTGGGTTGAAATGGCCGCTGATCCCGTTTCAACGTCGTCTAACGCATCGACAAACAACGATGGCATCCTCATCGGTGATAAAGTGTACTCTGAAGTCTACCTGGCGATCGACAACTCTCTGGTTCCAGAAGAGAAGCTTTCTCCGACCCCCTCGATGCTCGACGGCCTAGACCTCAACACGGAAACCGACCTTCGGATCCTGGGATGTGAGCTCATCCAATCGGCGGGGATTCTCCTAAAGTTGCCCCAGGTAACAGCCACGTTATCCCTCTAAATTTTTGTTTCAAATCTGCACATTCGGAGATCCCCATCCACCTTATTTAACGACGGGAGACCGGCTGCTAGCTAGCTAATGTTAGCTTAGCCGGACTGATGTTGGCGTGGTGGGACTAAAATGGCGGATGTCTATTGTGCAAGGTACATTTGGTTTACTCAAGATATAACCGATATCATGCCGACATGTCTTTCTCTAGGTAGCCATGGCGACGGGACAGGTTCTCTTTCATCGTTTTTTCTATTCCAAGTCCTTCGTCAAGCACAGTTTCGAGGTAAGCGTCCACACATAGACTGAAGATCATTGTAGATACTAGCTACGAATTGTTAGCGTACGCTTACTGTCTGGGCAGCCATGTTGTACACACACACACACACACACACACACACACACACACACACACACACACGGCCTAGTGTGTTATGGACTCTATTTCCAACGGATTTTATTATTTAGTAACCGTGTAATAAACAAATTAATGACGGGCTTGCTGTACTTTAAATCCCTACGTAACATGTCAATGCTGTAGTCCCAGAAAGGTCATGATATCCCTGACTAACGTTACTTGTGTAATGTTCTTTGTAGATTGTAGCCATGGCTTGTGTCAACCTGGCCTCCAAGATAGAAGAAGCCCCGCGAAGGATACGAGATGTGATCAATGTCTTCCATCATCTACGACAAATACGAGGCAAAAAGTAAGCATCTTTTGATTCAAATACAGTGATATACGATACTATAAACGTACCGCATACGTTGTTTTGAGATATTTTGAATTGTTTGATTTTATCTAAACGGAATACCGTTTTTTTTGTTGTGAAAGTGCCTTTTTGTTTATCCATGTACTCTAAACCATTTCAAAGCTTTTCAGTTTCCTCGTCACTGGTCTCACACGTGTTAACATTCTGTGCACATATCTAGCGTGTTTTCTGTGATGAGTAAACACTGAAATTGGCCTGACCTGAACAAAGCATATTTCTAAAGATGGCCTTATGGTTTAAGTCACTATGGGATGAGACATGCTTTATTGGCATGCCTCTGACTTCAAATTAAACATAGCCCCAACTTAAACGATCTCGGCATTAACGTGGATTCTTTTTTCCCTTGCAACCAACTAACAGCGACCAGCTACATTTACCAAAGCCTGGGTGATGTGGAATGGTACGTAAAGACGAAGCAGTCGGCATGAAACCATGAGCGAGGGAGTGTCGCTTCTCCCTCAGCCTCACCCCAACCCCCTTCCTGTGGGAGAAGCCCGTGGGCTGAGCCACTGTGGGCCACGGGGATGACAGGTTGGCCGAAGGTCCATGGCCCCCCCCTACCCCCTGGTGTCTTTGAGGACTTCTGTGGCTCAGTCTTATGCTTTGGGTATTTGTCAGACATGCTGCCAGCTGTTGGGTAATGTAGTTCTCCCTGTTTGGCTGCTCCTCGCCCTGCACTGGAAAAGTATGTTGCCACACGAGCACACTTCCATTTCACCAAATGTCATCGCTTTTTTAGAGAAATATCAATCCACATTTGTTAGCCTGAGTATACATTTTAATTTATTGTCGGTGTGTGGCTTAGTTTTCTTTGGTATGTTTAGGAATGTTGGATGGCAGAACAATATTATAAGTGACCTTTTGGGTGAGGATGATCTAATACTGCATCCCTATACATACTGGTATAAATGTAATGATCAAAACCTATTTTTATTTAGATGGCTTGATTAGCTTTTTTTTATATTTTCTTAGTGCTAAAAAAATATTGGCATATTGTTGCATCCAACTCCGTATGTATCTCTCTTAAAATAGGAAATTTATTATTTGTGGGATGAAGTCTAAACTTTATTTTGTCATTAGACTGATCAGTACTATGTTGAATAGTGTTCAGTGTGTCACTGTTTAATATAATTTGTACTTTTTCCAGTTGATTCTCAAGAAAGTAGGCTGTGACGGCTTGATTCAGAATCATGGCTAATATCCAGGATAATCAGATCAATAAATAGTCAACTTGTATTGAATACATTTTGTGTCGCTTAAGTATGAGTCAAATCAGACCGGTCACACACTGTTATTTGGTCTAATCTGTTCGGATGTGTTTGACAATGAGAGTTATTGATATTTCTCTTAAGCGTTGACATTCGGTGATATAGGCAGAGAGCTGTCGGCAGATGCCAAACATTAACATTGGAGCCACAGGAGTCAGCAAACCCCCAAGTAAACTAAACTATAGGCCCTCTTGCTTTGAGTTGGTTGTAAGGGGAAATAGAAAGAGTCACAGAAAACAAAGGGGCACTTTACATGCTACTATGCTGCTGAAACTGGGAGGGGGGAGAAACCGTTTTATTTTATTTCTTTACTTTAATTCCTTCAAAAACCAGGAGTGCAAGTTCATTGATACTTGATCAGAACTACATAAATACCAAAAACCAAGTCATCAAAGCAGAACGGCGGGTCCTGAAGGAGCTGGGCTTCTGTGTGCATGTCAAGCACCCCCACAAGGTGAGTTCCACCGGCTATTTTTCTCATCCAGTCAGTACACCCAATACACGGTTTCATTATGGCTTTCAGTGGCTATGTGTCGTAAGCAACAACCCGTGCTTGTGTCATCCCAGATCATCGTCATGTACCTTCAAGTCCTGGAATGTGAGAAGAACCAAACGCTGGTCCAGACCGCCTGGTAAGTTCCTTCTTAATTTCCCCCCCCCCCCCCCGTCTCTCACCACCTACAGCAGCAACCCGTGTCATGCGCCCAAGATCTGCTACCAGACCTGGGCTGTCAGTAGATTTTTCAACATGTATGCGCAGCACTATGACATGTCCATACATTGGAAACATCACCCACCAGAACATCTAGCTACATATTTAAAATGCAGCCACCAGTCACTTTCCCAGGTCTACCCGCAACATCAGCCCACTCCATGAAATCCATTTCTCGGTGCTCTGATGGTGCGATTTGTTTGATTGCCAACCTGATGTGCTTCTGAGATGTGTCTTTACATGGTTTTATTTCTGCAAGTCTTTTTGTTTATGGAGCCCAGGGAGCTTGATTTAACTTTGTCCTTTTCTCTACTCTTTGATTAAAGGGTAGTCCATGCTGGTAAGTCACATAAAGAACCTCTGAACTCTGCCTCCTCCAACCACATGACCTCAGGAAGCTCCCCCCCATTGGTTGGCTGCCCTTCTCCAGACAGCCAATCCCAGTGCCGAGATTCACTGAAGGGGGCGGGCCTATCCCAACTGCCAACATCGCATTTTCTCTTGGGTGTCAAAGGATTTGTATTTTTTTTGGTTTTGATACGAAGGTTTATACTGTGATGCATATTTAATTTTTTTTTGTAGTGATACTTGCATTCTTTTCTAGTTTACTTGCATCTAAAATTGAAGTAAACTTAGTAAGAAGAGAATTACTTTTTTGACCAGTTACCTGCTTAAATAATACAGTAGCTTACTGTGTCATTTCCCCAACTGACGTGGTGTCCAGACGTGTGTGTCTTACAGGCTGATCCAGCTCTCGGGCTCTGCCTCCAGGGACCCTGCCCACCCAGCAGTAGATCACAATCCAACGACTACATTTGATCTAATAGTGCCACGCCAGTAGTCTTTTCCATGAGCAGCTAAAGCAAACATATATCTATATCTATATATATAGATATATATATAAATTTTTTTTAACAGAGTTCTAACTGAATTCTTTGTGTAGGTGTGGCAAGTTCCATGTTGCCAAAACATTTTTCAAAATCGAAAAGGTTTCATGTGTTTTTAACATATCTTGTTACTGGAAATTGTTTAAAGAATTCCCTTGATGGTAACGTTTAAGTATTGTCAATGATTTGCATGCTTCGGTAGCAGAGTTAAACCGCTGATGCGCATTGGCATTCTGGTGCATGCGCTCAAGTAAAGTGTGAACATAGTGAACCTCTTTTGCACACAACCTCCCCTTTTTGTGTTGGCCCTCTGATACCAAGAAAAGGTTCATGGCTCCATGTTTAATTTGGCTGGGACACTAATTGTGACTCATCTACCACCCTCAATGACTACTTACACACACGTCTCGCTGCTTTTGTAACATGTAGGCATCAGTTTTCATCACGTTTCTTAAGTCTAAAAATCACACTTCATGCTGCTTGGTAGAGTCTGGGTGGGAAACCTTCCATATTGGATGCCAAGTACATTTGACGTCTGCCTCTTAATCAATTTCTTTCTTCTGAGGCGTTTTGACTAGTTTGTTCAGTTTCCCACCTTGAGCGCTAACTATTATCCACACCTGTGAACCATTGCGTCATGTGCTTTATCACATGACTGCCTGCCATACTGAAACATAACAGTCTGACCTGATGTGCATCATGTGTGTACCTCCCCTTACTTCAATACTGAAACATACCAATCTGACCTGATGTGCATCATGTCTACCTCCCCTTATTTCCATACTGAAACATACCAGTTTGACCTGATGTGCATCATGTGTGTACCTCCCCTTACTTCAATACTGAAACAGTCTGACCTGATGTGCATCATGTGTGTACCTCCCCTTACTTCAATACTGAAACAGTCTGACCTGATGTGCATCATGTCTACCTCCCCTTACTTCCATACTGAAACAGTCTGACCTGATCTGCATGCCATTATTGTCACTGCAACATCATTTCAGAAGAGGCCTATATAAAGCTCTAGTCCAAGTGTATTGTCCAGTCTTGCATGCTCCCCAATACAAGGCATGTAAATGTTGACAAGGTGTTAGGGATGCTTTATTTAATTGAATGGAAAGTTGTTTTTTTCTGAATCCGCAAATCAGCCTTCTCATTTGTGAACACGCCCTGTGTCATGGTTGCTCTTGAAAGAGTGGAGAAAAGGACAAAGTTAAAACAGCTTCAGGAGATCAAAATGCAGAAAACAATATGGCAACTTTTGTACATGATTTGTTGTGTGGGAATGTGTAGGCATCATTAATTGGTAGTACATGAAGTGGGGGTGAGGCTAAAACTAACTCCCTGATATTAGAAAATATCAAAACCACGCTGTTGGTTCAAAATGCAACTAAGCCCTCCAGTTCATTATCGAAATCTCATGTTAAATTGCTAAAAATCCCAAATAAAATAATACATACACCCGAGTGGACCCATGGTTCCAGTGCCACTCAAGACTAAACCACTACCATTGGGTATGAAAGCCCTGCGATTCCTGTAGAAAAGATGCTATGTGTTTTTTGTATGTGCTTCTGCCTCCACAGGAACTACATGAATGACTGCCTGAGGACCAATGTGTTTGTGCGGTTTCAAGCTGAGACCATTGCCTGTGCCTGCATATACTTGGCTGCCAGAGCTCTGCAGGTCTGATGCTGTTGAATCTTCCCTTTTAATGTCCATTGTTAGCCCTACTGGTTATATTTAAATGAGCAGCGAACCACTCTGGGAAGGTAACAAAGCTGTGTTTGTCTTCCAGATGCCCCTGCCATCCAGGCCTCATTGGTACCTTCTGTTTGGAGCCAGTGAGGAGGAGATCCGGGAGATCTGCATCACCACCCTGAAGCTGTACACCAGGAAGAAGGTAACGACCCACAATCCGCCTCCCACGTTTGGTATGTGCCCAACTGCTGTTACCCTTTCCTCATCCCTTATCTCTAACACTATAAATCCCCCCGCCAGCCCAACTACGATCACCTGGAGAAGGAGGTGGACCGGCGGAAGATGTTCCTGGCTGAGGCGAAGCTCAAGGCCAAGGGTCTGAACCCCGACGGCACACCGGCCCTCTCCACGCTCGGCGGCTTCTCCCCGGCCTCCAAGCCCTGCTCCCCCGCCGTGATCCCAGTTGAGGACAAGTCCCCGAAGCCCCAAGCCCTGAAGCCTGTGAAGAAGGAGCCTGACAACCGGGCCCAGGTCTCCAAGAGCCCGCACAATGGGTAAGGAGATCCTCACCCCACAACGTACTTCTCGGTTCACCCTGTTCACTCTGCGTTATGTTGCCGAATCTGGCTTTGTCGTTTAACCTGCCTAAATGGAGATGTGTTTTCCCATCTTTCAGGCTACGAAAAGATTCCAAGATGGGCAGGAACAGCAGTGGGTCCCGTTCCAGAACACGCTCCCGTTCCAGATCTCGCTCGCCCCGCAGACAGTAAGACAGTTTCTCATCTATGACCACGTCACCTTCTCTCTGCACGCCCTCCCGTACCCCCGTCTCACCACCTGTCCCTCTGATCCACAGCTACAACGGCAGACGCAGTCGCTCGGGGACCTATAGCTCGCGCTCGCGCTCCCACAGCCCGTCGCCGCGGCGACACCAGCCCTCGCCGCTCCTCCCCCACCTCAAGCCAAAGGCCAGCCACCACGGCAACAGCGACTCCAAGGTCTCCGGTCGCCACAGCAGCAGCGGCGGGGGGGGCAGCTCCGGACACAAGAGGAAGCGCTCTCGCACGCGCTCCAGGTCGCGCACCCCCATCAAAGGGGAGCGCGAGCGGGAGAGAGGGCGGGACAGGGAGCGCGGGGCGTCGGCCCTCGCGTCCTCCAAGAAACACAAGCACGAGCGGGGCGGCGGCCACCACCGCGGGGAGAGGCGGGAGCACGACAGGTCCCGCTCCTACGACCGGGAGCGCGAGAGGGAGCGCGGCCACAAGAGCAAACATCACAGCAGCGGCAGCGGGCACTCTGGGCACAGCCGGCACCGCCGCTGAGCCGCACGCGCGCACAGACGATCTCTGGGCCTGGCGGAAACACAGTCACACACACTTCCTAGGGTCCACCGACGCGTCATGCCACTGCTTGTCTTTGTCCACTGTACGTACAAGTATCAAACTATCTGGGCGCCAAATTGACCCTCTGAGATATCATTCTGCAGTTCAATGTTTATGCCCGGATTTACATTAGAGGCATTGGATTTGACATTTCTAAGATTACCCTGAATGTATGTTTCACGTGTCAAAACGTGCAGGTTAAAGAATTTGCTATGGCCAAGACCCTGATCAGAACAACCACCTTATAGCTGATATTTGGCGGTGGTGGCTGATAATTTGGTAAAACTGGGGGGTGGGGGTGGGGATTTTGGTGGATCAAAACCATATAATTTGTGGCACGAGGTTCTGAAAAGGTCAACTCTTTTTATTTTCCTCGAGATTATTGATGATTGGTTGAATTATGAAAACGTGTTAATTATCCCTGCCAGGGCCAGAGCGGTTTAATGTACCAGTCCACATACTATTGAATGCAACTGTTTAAGTTTTACCCATGTATTTTCTCATTTTCCACCTACTGCTAAGAATTTCAAAGGACTGGACGTGAAGGAACAATATATTTTACAGTGTAAAGATTAAAAAAAGCTGGTTTATTGTGAATGCTTTGATTTATTAAAGCAAACTTGCTCAGTGAACGGACAGTGAAAAAACTTTACAATTTAAAAGGACATTCAGGAAAGAAAATATTCTTGTCATTGGAATTTCTTTAATTCATAATTTATTGGACAAATGTGTGATGGCTATAGCTGTGTTGTGTACATTTGTAAAGAATCAAACCAATGGTGTTATTTAGGGTGAGAGGCTATATATCTTTTTAAGATGCAGACTTGATTGAAACCCTTGTAGAATTGTGAATTTGTTACACGGCATTTAGTCTGCACATGTTCATGTTTGAATTTTTGTATTAAATTCAGTAATAAAAGACTCACTGTAATGACTGTTGTTAATGCAAATGGCACACAATAATTTGGAGATGATAAGGAAGGTACATTAAAGTGGTGATCGCAAAGGTTTTCATGTAAACCGATTCACTATCGCTGAATTTACAACGCCAAAGTCAAAAGCCTGAAGTCTTATGACCGGAAGGGGGCGCTGTTAGCCATGGCAATGTTAACGTTACCATCGCTCCGCGGCATCCATGCAATTGGCAGGTAATCATGGGTTTTACTGGTTATTTTCAATGGGACTGACGAGAATGGGTACCCGGTACGAACTGTGGTCCTTAAAGCCATTTTAAGATGTAAACGTCAGCTATGAAGAGACAGTAGGCCCTGCTGTAGTTATTGAAGTAGATTGCTTTCTAGGGAGAGATGATTTCCGTGTAACTTTATTTGGACAGTGTACTGTGTCTCTGTAAAGGTTTGGAGGAAGAGAAGTTACACGGCTAGTGAACAAAGTTCACTTACCCACTTAGGTTCCCCTTAAATAAAGCTTAATATTATATACATATTGACTAACCACATTTCTATTTCACAAATGCAAGAGATTCCTTCAGATATATCTGGGAATAACAACAAATGCAATGAATCATTGATCCAGTTGTGTGTTGTTGTAGAATTCACCAGAAAATGTTCTGAACTTTTGTCAGGAGTTAGGAGCTCAAGTTACCCTGAGCTCATAATTCCAGTTTAGACTATTAGGTAGTATATCTACCCACACTCATGAACACCAGTGTTCTGAAGTAAAACAGATTCAGATCCTCTGGCTAGGCTCCCACTGGATCTCAAAGAGTCTGGTTTAGTTTTAAACAAGTCCTCCTTCCCTGTAACCAATGATGTCACGACTCTTGAATCATTCTCACTCTGTCATTTCACTGTCCTTGTCCTGGCTCCATCAGTCTCTCCTTTGTCATTATGTCATGCATCTTTCACGACATCTCATTCACTCCATTATTTACCTGTCACACTCTAAGGACCACATCTGTCTTCATGCTAAGGAGCCCTTTTCAGAATTGCACCAATAGGGGCACAGACAGACACATACTGTACACACTTCACAGCCTTGTCAGGCGAATTGCACAAGGCGTAATCAATGACACGGCCAAAGGATTGGGTAACACACTCACTGAATGATGCATATCAAGACTCGCACGTCTCTGGCCCCCCGCACAGCCAGCTACACACACACACACACACACACACACACACACACACACACACACACACACACACACACACACTTTCTGTATACAGTTAAACACAGGTTTTCACCAATGGTTGACAGAATGTTTCGTAAACTTTTTTTGCACAGGTCTGGGGTCAAATACACAACAGAGACAAACATTAAGCATGTCCTAGAGTAAATCTGACTTCATTTTTGTTTATGAATCTCTAGGTGTGTGTATGTTTGTGTCTGTGTGCTTGCATGTCTGCAGGCATTCACTTGTCAGCCAAGAGCGAGCCAAAAGACAGAGGAGGTTGGACATTTTATGGGGTTTTACATCTCCAACCTCAGGAGGATAAAAGGATACTCCTCTCAATCAAGTTTCCAGAATTATAGTGGGCTACCTCCTGTTCGATCACTTCTAAGGAATATCTATGGATGTCAGATATGTTGCTTTCTTTCATTTTACACAGCATAATGCAAAACAAATTCAGAATTTAGAATGTGTATTTCTACGTGTGCGTACGTGTGTGGGTGTGGGTGTGGGTGTGTGTGTGTGTGTGTGTGTGTGTGTGTGGAGCCTGCAGTCCTTTAGGCCCCAACTTCCTGCATAGTCTCCAGGCCCCCCTCCACTCCTGACCCAGTAAATAAGAGGCGGGACACTTTAATGGATGTTTTCCATTCCAAACCTAAAGCCATCTAAAAGCTCACTTCTGCATCTGGTTTACATCCAAGTATATGCCTATTGATATAAACAGATGTTTAAAGGCCTGTTTTATGGTTTGCAAAACAGATAATGACTTGCATCTTTCTTAATCTATGAAGAAATGCGTATAAAACCACAGTTTTACCCTTGTTAAAGGGCCCCTATTTTTCCACCAGGCGTGAGTGTGATCAGTGGGCGTGTCCATCTAGATGTATGATAGATAGATAAGCAACATTTGCTATAGTCCGGCTGGTAGACTGATCTATCCAACATACATTGTGGGTATGCAAACTCATAGACTTTGGGTAGGCTGTACCCATATCCGATTTAGCGCTCTGTGAAACCTCACCTTCCCTGCGATACAGGAGAGTTCTCCCAAGGCCTGGCCATTATCTCAATCCCTCATTTAAACACATGACTCTTTTGGGGGATTATCTATCCTACCTTTTCATCACGTTGCCTCTCAATTATGTTATCATTGTACATGGATGGAATCCTTGTTTAAAAGTAGTAATAAATCATTATATCGTTGGTCAAATGTATGTATGTAAATGGTATGTAAGTATGTATGGTATGTATGTAATATGTGGTATGTAATGGTATGTAAGATGCACATAAAATGCAGGTAATATGCGGTAAGACACTGTAAGGTAAGACACTGTAAAATGCAGGTACGCACAATTCCCATTAAAAACAGGGTTTAAATTGTTATGCTAGCAAAGATAGCCCTCTGAGGTCTCCAGAGCGGAACACATTTTGCACTGCTGTGCTACAAAGACGCTATCGATGTGTTTGGAGGTTATAATTTACATAAAAATGTAAATGGCATCATTAGGTTAGGTTTCCATGGACACAGCCCTTGACGGGACTTGAAGTAAGGTATCCAGAGCTGTTAACCAACAGCTCTCTCGGCTGCAACACTGAGATGCTTTCTACGTTGAGGTCAGAGTTTATGTTGACATTAAATTCACACAACATCCTTACATTTCCAAAATAACATAGGGTTTCCTACGGCCAGACTTCTCAGATTAAATGAAGTGCATTTAATTAGGATTAGAATTATAAAATGTACTTTATTTATCCCAGATAGAATAAGAAAATACTACATTCAGCTGACTAAATAAGAAAAACGTTATTCATCAGATTAAATAACATGTATTTAGTAATCCCATATAAAACAATATGTACTTTAGTCACTTTATACAGCTATTTCTTAGTAAGGCGACAATTCTCAAACCATTTCCCAGAAAGGCTTAACAGTTTAATTGATGGCACAAGTAGCAAAGCATGCATTTGAAAAAAAAGATAGTTTGTGTGGATTCCATGGAAGGAATGTGGGGTTGTTATATTTATTAGCATATGATTGTGCCACCAGAAATTCCCAAACCGCTGATGCTCTGTTCTTGATTTACGGATGGAATGAAGCAACCTCTTGGAAACATGGAATAATTATTACTGTAAATGTGAGTGTGCCTATTGGGAAATCCACATAAAAATCACACTATTTCTTTAAATTTTCTAAAACCACTTTAATGGCTACAATATTACCCAGTTGGGAAGCATAAAGAAAAGACAGAGAGAGAACGAGAGAGAGTTAAAGGATTTTGCCGGTTTGTTAAGATCCCAGGTTAATTGTTGACTTGTCTATGTCGAGATGTATATCAGCCATCATTTTTGTTCCAACTCACCCTCTCTAACGTTGTAGGCGGGTTCCGCAATTGAATAGTTGCCCATCAATTGACATCCATTTCTCCTAAACGACTGTTTAGCAGCTGCCATAGCTGTATCTTTGTTTTGTCCAACCCACTTAAGTGCATACGAACTGCCCAGGCTGGGTAGCTTTCTCCAATAGTGCCCACAAATGTACAAATCCACAAGGTTAATTTCTATGTAACCCTAACCCTAACCCTGCTCACAGACCTAGAGACTGAGGCGCGCAGACTGAGTGCACATAGTGGCAGTGTTATAGGCAGTGTAAAGTATAGGCAGAATTCTGGATTCTGAATGAATGCAGCATATGCATTCTGTGTTTACATGCCACTGCACATGCTCACAGACTCAGAGACAGAGACTGAGAGGCAAGCAGCCACTATCTTGACACAGAATTCTAACTGCGTGCCTCAGTCTCCAAGTCCGTGAGCATGCCCAGTGGTGTGTAAACACAGAATCTAAACTTGTGGATTTGTTCGTTTGTGGGCACTATTGGAGAAAGCTATCTAGTTTGTATATGCTTACCTGGGTTGGAAAATCAAAAACAAAAATACAGCTATGGGAGCTGCTAAGACACTCGTTTGGACTATTGGCCTAATGTATGTCAATAGATGGCCAACTGCCCAATTTCGGACCGCGTCTACACCAAGTGAGGAGGTGAGTTGAATACAAATCACGGCTGATTTACATCTCGATTTAGACAATGTCAACAATTAACCTGGGGTCTTAACAAACCAGCCAAATCCTTTAACACATGTTAACGTCGCAGTGGGGTAAATGTTCATTTGATTTCATTATAAATATTTAACCGGTACTTTGGAAGAGAGAAAAATCATCAAGGCATCAAGCCAAAATATAAAACACAAATTAACCACAATTTCATAGCCAAAATATATAACTATGACTTTAATTCGTTTTCAATATAGAAGGAAGACAGACATGGGTACTCCAATCTGGTAAAAGTAACAGCTGTACATGTAAAAATAAATATTGACCTCATTTAAAAATCGAAACTGAAATCAACTGTTAGTAAAATGGCATTCTAAAGTTAAAAACATTACATCTCTTTATGATTCCTTACACAAGGCTCTGTGCTAACACCAACAACATTACATTAATACTTTTGTCAATCACTTTCAGAAATAAACGGTGTTGATTCTTGAAATATTCAGTGTAACATTGGCAGTTTAGACATCATTCTCTGCTTTCTATAGATAATCACATTGTGCTTTATTCTACTCAGAATACAGAGTTCCTTTCTTCACAAGGAACAGACAGACAGACAGACAGATTTATCCTATTTCCCATCTGGGATGAATAAAGTATCTTGTCTAATCTTATTTTAGATAGATAGATAGGTAGACGGGTAGACAGACAGACAGATATAGATACACCAGTGCATAACATCAGCCATGTTTACACAGCCGTCAGAAAATGCATTTGAGCATGTGAAGAAAAGGTAACAAAAATAAAACAAGTGCTGTGTTCAGCATGAGGTCAGGGGATGCATGACTACTTTCAGGAAACATTGACAGAATCAATCACATTCGTGTGATGTGATCCCTGAAGGAATATAGGCAGTGCTACTATAAGCCTGAAGTCAGCTTCATGTTACATTTGGAGTAGATGGGAGATGACCTCAACAAGGTTATGGGTGACAGGGCTTATGGGTCTTGGGGCAAATTGTATAAACAAATTGTTTATTTTACCCAGATCGCTGCCAGATGGTTCGGCTTTGCCACATTGGGCAATGTAACGAGCCAGATCAGGGCACGTTGCTTTCTTGTTTTTAAGAGCATGTGAAAATACACTTATGTGTCGAAAATATCTCTGTACAAACACATTTGGATTACTGGCCGGAACTACAAACATGGCAGAACTTATTTCTTCTTCTTATTTCTTCATCTCAAATCTCTAAAGAAGAAAGCTGAACCAATGACCGGCCATTCAAACAAGAATTACCATTAGCTGTTAATTACTATTAACCTTCCATTCAATTTGTGGTGCAAAGCCAGATGTACACAACGCTTTGAACAAGGGCAAACAAAAGAATTCAACGAGTGAGGTTGATATTGGGACAGAAGCGTATAAATGATATCACGTGTGAGACGATGCAGCTCAACACACTATTCTCTGGTGTGTG
Organism: Lota lota; assembly: GCA_026745465.1. NCBI lineage: Eukaryota > Metazoa > Chordata > Actinopteri > Gadiformes > Lotidae > Lota > Lota lota. Next base: position 3,137,711 of record JACYXH010000772.1, read on the forward strand.
TGAAACACTGGTTGGTCCACTGTGGTTGTCTCGTAAATTCGGACGGACTGCTGAGTCTTCACTCCAGCCAATCCCACGGTTTCAAACAAGAGGAGGACTACAACGCAACGATACAGGCATCTTTTATAAACTCCTGCAAACCGTGGTGAAAGTCGTGCTAGCTGGGAGACTGTAACGTATTGCATCCTGGGTTTGGCTCCTGAAAACGTAAAACCCTTACACTATTACGCCTTCTATCAGAACCCACGGAACATGCTCTGTTTCCTCCTAAAAATAATCCCCCAAGGAAACCACCTATAACCTTGCTGTGGATCGCATTCAGGCTATTAAAGCAACAGCGTAGTCCATTCGAGGGCTTGTCATAACAAGAGGCCTGGGTCAGGCATCCCTTCTTCTTTAGGAAAAGAGTGATGATGAGTAACAGAGATCCAAGCCTATCTAGTTTAGCCTGTAGTGCTGATATGAGATATAGCCTCTTGGTCTTAAGTGTGCTTAAGCCAAATGCCACCAGAAACAGGAGACGGTCGGAAATGATCCACTTGGAACAAGTGGGCTAAAGTTCTATTATGAGGCCAGAGAGCAAATACTGTGGACTCGTTTGCCAATTTGATTAAAAAAGAATACCATCCTGTATTATAGCTGTAGTCTCAATTGAAGTTAAAGTTTTCAACTGAAAGCTGCTTTTCATGGACAAGGTACGCAGGTAACACACGCACACAGACACACACACGCAAACACACACACACACACACACACACACACACACACACACACACACACACACACACACACACACACACACAACCACTGTTCTGTTAGAGGAATGTTTATTAAGACTGAAGAGTTGTACTGCATCTTCCATTATTGTAAGCTTATCCCACTTAGAAAGCATTATTAGCATATTATAACATTACCATAACGAATAAATAACCAGTAGTGCCATAGGTCATATATGGTATACAGACACACACACACACACTGTACCCAATACACACACACATAATGGAACAAACACACACAACCACACACAGACAGGCATGCACACATGCACACATGCACTGGCACGCACACACACCCACACACACACACACACACACAAAACCACAAATCGCTGTTTCCCCTCATCTGCGGTCCATTATGTGGCTCTTCATCTTTCCCAGAGCGCCCAGAGCGGGTGCACACTGCTTAATGTGCACGACTTATTGCTACATGTTGAGAGTCTGCATGAGGCCCCGTGCCTCCATTGAACCCTAATTTATTCTAGTGAATTCTTATTGCTTTGTGCAAAACATCGTGTCCAGCGGCCAACATTTCGCCATCGGAACACAAGGAACACAACGGACTCCCATAGCTACTGTTGGAAAGTGTCAAAGGTCACCGTGATGTCCCAGAGCAGGAGATGCATTAGTGTCGTCGAGAAGCTGATGGGATCCCACGCGGTTCGCATTAAACTGGATCAACATGTTGCTGCTTTCTGCACTTCCATGGAACTATCATCATCTCATGTGACACTGTACCTCTGCCCAAGTCAAACAAACACAGAGCGCACGCTGCATCGGTCCACTGCTAAATTCATGGCCAGGATCTGCACTTGTAAATCATCACGATAAACAGATATTGGTACACTGTGTGCATCTGTATCTGTATTTATCATTTCAAGAGGTTGTTTATGGTGAACATTATATTGCTGATTTATATTCTCTAGACAAGAATTCTTGATCTTGTTGAGATATGGTTCAATTGCTTATTGTGCAAACAAGTATTTGGTGTCCTATTCTATTGTCTTTGTTGTGTGTGTGTGTGTGTGTGTGTTTGTGTGTGTGAATGTGTGTGATAGAGAGTATGTGGGTGCGTGTGAGTGCATGTGTGGGAACATTGGCATACGTCTGTACGCTTTCTTCAAAATAACAAATGTTGTCTCTTAACTTTGCTGCGAGTTGTTTATGAATACTTGAATTAATCTCCCTCCCGCACATTGCCACAAACAACTCTGCATGTGGGTAACGTTTCTGTGCATGTGTGTGTGTTCATAGCTTTGTATGGTTCCATCAACGTACAGCATTGTGTGAGTTGAGTTACAGTCTCTGGGACCATTCAGACAAGTGTGGGTATCGTTCATGTGTAATTCAATTAATATTCATCATCTGTCCATTCAAACTCCCTGGAAATCCATGAAGTCACGTGCTGTTTTCCTACAAAACAATCCAGTGGCAACAACAACAGGGTTCTAAGAGGAACGCGAGGCAATTCAACACATTTTGATCATAACTTAAGAATTCATATATTTCTTTTCTATAAGAATAATTCCCCAAAGCAAAGTGGATTTACCCCTCCCCAAAATACCAAAGAAAATCCCCGTTGGCGAGAGGGTCGCATTACCCAAGATGGCCTCCATTCAGAGTTGGTTCCTAGCTGTGTTCCTGTTTGTTACAGGTAGGTGGTGGCCTCTCTGTTCTCTCTCTCGCGGGCCTGGGCCACGGCCACATTGATGCACTGCAGCCACTCCTCGGCGTGCTTCTCGTCCTGGGCCTTCAGCACGTACGTCTTGCTGTCCGTGAAGATCTCGAAGGCGCGCGGCAGCCCTCGCTCCCGCCGCTTCTTAGCAACCACCTGGGAACCAAAACAGAGGGGGAAGCTGGATGACCAAATGACTAGTACCACAAAGCAGACTAGATTAATAATCTGAAGTCTGATAGCAGACTGGCACAATTTGGTAAACAGGAAGTTTCACTTTATTTCGGTTGATTGGTTTCGGCCAATCATGTTGCTGGAAGCAAGGTCTGTTACCATTTAATTGCAGCTCCCGGTGGGTTAAAGCAAAACATGATATCCAGATCACGAAGTTCTTAGAAAAAGCGTCTGGAAAGGTTTCAAATCAACACTGTATAGACTAGCTACTGTAGAAATACACTTATTATAATCCCCTTCTGAAAGCTTCGTCCGCTTGAGCCATATCGTTTTTCTTCTGTAGCATAACAAAACAGGAAACAAGGCATAACTCAGCCCCTTGCAGCTTCTGGATTCTGTCCCAGTCTCTAAGCCATCTCCCCCCAGAAATTCTACTATAGCATAGTTGGGCTGCTGTTTCTAATGAGACAGCTGAGAGTGTCTTGTCTAGTCTAGAAAGGTGAGTTGTCTGCATTGTATGTACAGCCCTTGAACATAATATGAACCTGATTATGAGGGAAAATGGATCCCTCAGGAAAAATTACAACACAGACATAGATCTAATTTGGTAACGATCTAAACATGCCAGATAACGGTAGACTGGGTTGGAGACCGTAGACTGCAGTCTATTATCGACGGATTGTCTTCAATAAGTAGACATTTTCTCAACTGGTTCTTACCTTGACACTCTGCACCTTACTGAGTTCAATGGGGATGCCTTCCAGCTCATCTTTCTGTCGGGAGAAGATAAAGACAGACATAACAGCTAAGGCTTATAAGAAACCAAAGGTGGAGAATGTAGCACATATGGAGCTCATATTCTCCCCACAAAGTAACTGACTTACACTGACTGGGGTTTTGTATGTAGAAATACAGTTGAAAAAAGTCAAGTACAAAAAGAAAGAATGTCAACAAGTTATTTTGAATGAATTAACAGACAAATGACTCCAAATTACAATGTGCATTAGAATGACAACCTTCAATGATACAATCCTTAATGCTAGTGTGACTTGCCACCCTGTTTTAGACTTTGTTATGATCAGGGGGAAAATCTGTTTATTTAAAACGTGCTGGAATAGGAACACAGAGTGGTTACCAAGCATTTGGCATATACAGTTGGAATAACGAGAATTACAACAGAGAATAGACGATCAGAGCATGTGATCGGATTATATTTAAACTGAAAAGTTAATATATTGATTACCGTTATGGTAATCAATATATTAAGACATTAAGCTATGTTTAATCTCTTAGTGTTCGATAATAATAACTTGATGGCAATGTGACCAATCTAATTTCAATAGACCTCATAACACACCTAACGTTTCTAGGTGTGCTAACGTACTTCCCTCTCTGTAATATACAGTATATCCCAATTCCCATTTCTGTCATGTAATTCCTGCACGGATTCATTTCAAGTATGCCTTCAACCTCCACACTCTAGAGACGTAGGCCATTGAGGTGTTGTGTCCCAGGACCGGAGCGTGAACACTGAAGTTTATTGTCATTTGTCTTCGCCAAGGAAGGAAGTGCTACTAGCCCTGGAGCAGGCTCACAAGGTGGCCCAGTAATTATGACTGTGTTTGTGTGTGTGTGTGTGTGTGAGTGTACTGGGATCCCTTTAACGCTAGCCTTTTGGTTTATTTACCCACATCCTCTCCCGTTGTGTTTTGAAAAGCTTTTAGAAGGCTGAGGCCATGCACATGTGTTCCCACTGGAGGGCTAAACCACGGCTAGGACCGTTATTGTTGAGGACACAGAGACCAGACTACTACCAGGCCAGACCAGGCCAGACCAGACTAGACTCTACTATACTAGGGTCAGCACCATATACTGTGTAGGGCTCAAATTAGTTGCTATACTCTACTGTACTGTACTGAACTATACTTTGAACATGTTTAAATATGTTCAACTAGCAAATATGTATATCATAACATATATTTACACATTTGTATTAGCAATTGTTCTAATTTCATCAATACAACACTTCTTCTACTACTGCCACTACTTCTACTGCTACTACTATTACTGTTACTGCTTCACCACAAGCACTACTACGAATAATAATAATAATGTCATTATACATCAAATCTAATGAATAAAGAAAGTAAGAAAAAGTAAGAAAAAAAACCTGTTCAAGAACATTGTGTTTTTTTAGTACTTGATATTAGTGGTGCCTTCAATTGTCAGGGAGAATAAAACTCTGTGTACATAAAGCTCAGACTCCCATTGTACTGCTTGGTAGCAGCGGTCTGGAGGAACACATTGTTGTGGTTGGAGCGCTGAGCTGTGGACTCTGCGCTGTCCACCAGTACACATGAGACCTCCCTCCACAGAACACCGGGGTCTGAAACCAAGGCCGCCACTCTGCCAAAGTGTCTCTAAGCAAAACACACAAAATCGATATTAGGCTCCAGGGCTCTGATCTGTACTAGCACTAGTCGGCATTGACGCACACACACATACACACACATACAACACATTCGCGTACATGCACACACACACACACACACACACACACACACAAACACACGCATGCACACACGTACACACACACACACACGTACACACACAAACCCACACACAATCACGTGCATGCGCCACACAAACACACACACACACACACACACACACACACACAAACATGTCACATGGGAACAACCCCAGGGGTCTAAAGATACAGGAAAATAGACCCACAAACAACTAACGCAACATTAGCTTGAATCACTCTGAATCATACCACAAATTCTTTCCTTATTATTCAATTTGAGACAAAATAACACGGCATTGTTTGCTAAATCACTCACTCGCTCAACTCCCCCATATACGGGTGTTAGGTGAGGTCTTACACAACATGCCTGCCCCCCCATAGCCCCTCTCTCCAAAGACTCCGAAACAAACAAAAGACTCAAGCCCTTCCAGATCTGCGGGCCTTCATGGGGGGGCGGAGGGGGTACCATCTGGTGAGCAGGACAAAGCCTATTGTGTGGAGTGAGACATGGTTCCCGGCTCTATTTCCTTACAACCATTAAAAACATATTTCCCTGATTCCCAGGTAGTCTCTTTGGCCCCTGGAGAGTCAGAAACATGGAGCTTGTGGTGTCTGAGTTTCTATCCTCCTTTTGTGCTGCCTCTCTCTTCCTGGGTTTTGGTGGATGATTATGATAATATGTCCCTGGCAGAACCACAGAAAACTCCCCATTTGGCTGTGGATATGGTATGGATATGGTCGCATAGAGATCAGAGCTCGTCGTTTCAAAAGAGAGGCGAACTCCGAGAAAGCTGGATGCACTTACAAATGCAGGCACACATTTGCACAAACACACACACACACACACACACAAACACGTGTGAACACACACACACACACACACACACACACACATCCACACACACAAACAGCTCAAATACTGCAAAGTTCCTTGTACTCTATTCTTTTGTAACATATTTCTTCATGAAGAATGGGATCCTTCGTGATGTTTGCACCTTCTGCTCTCAGGTATCCTGCCAAAGCCCTCATCCCGTGGCCAGTTAGTTATCACAGTCTGTTTCACTGACCTCTGTGCTGCACAAGCAGCTCATCACGAGGTGCCATCTCCTACCGTTCACCCACTCGTTGCTCACGGTGTGTGTGTGTAACCGACGTGGTGAGGGGAAAATTCACACAGACATGCACGTGCACCGAAATACACACATACTACGTGTCTGCTCTTCCCCACTTGTGCATGTCACATCGATCATTACACCTGTCAGTGTACCTTTGTATTTTCTTTTTATTTGTGAGTGAGTGAGTGAGTGTGTGTGCGTGCGTGCATGGGTGCGTATGTGTGATCTTCCATCAGTAGAGTTGTAAAAGGGCAACTACGTACGGATTTGCCGGATTTGCGGAACAGGAGCTGGTTTCCTGACAGGGTGAAGTATCGGGTCTTCCAGCGCTTGATGAACTTCCAGCGAACCTGCTTCTCCTTCAGCCGGCCCTCCATCAGAGGCTGGCCCTCTTGGTTCACAACTACAAGGAAACACACACACACACACACAGCATGAAATAACTGGCACATGTACACAAGAGGAAGAAAGATCATAATAAAAAAGATATACAAAATATACTCTTATGGTCTGTCTACATTGTATATTTGGTCAGGGTCAGGAACCCTGACCCAGGGGCCCAGGGGGCCCATCCTGGTACCCTAGAAGTAGCCCTCTGCGAGCTCCGTTACAACCGTCCAAGGACGTTTATCAGGAACCCAGACCCTGAAGAGCACAAGGGCCCATAGTGGGAGTTTGGGCCCTGTCCTTGGACCGTTCCCATCCAAGGTCCCCCTGGGGTCGTTTGACGAGAACCCTGATCCTGGGGGCCTTGAGGAAACAGTGTCCCTAACCCAAAAACCAAAACCAAACCCTTAAAGGTTCCTGTTTGTTGCCAGCCGTAACCGGACGTTCCTAGACTCTATACCACGGCCCCCAACATGTCAACCTTTTTTCATTATTACGTTTGAGAATTAAAAGTAAAAAGGGCCGTGATGTTGCTTTCATGTTCTTGACTCAAACAATGAAATGCAAAGACAACGCCAACATCCGTATTTCCCTTATACGACTATGACTAGAAATATTATTTGTAGATGGACCTGTAATAAATACAAATAATCACAAAAGACAAATATAAATACTTAATCTACTTAATATATAAGAAGTAAAGATATATTTTATCTATCTATAACACATTCCTAGTATGTCAATAACAGATAGGTTTTTAATTGTTCTGTTTGTTGATTACATACATTCCTTTTAATCAAAACTACTTTATTCGTATTGTCCCTTTTCGCTTCACAGGTACATCATTTGACGGCACCGGGTCTCAAACAGACCCGGATCCCCTCCCCCCCTTTCAGGGCAATTCTTGTCGATACAGCAGACGTGAAGCAGTACTGGCAGTAATTGTAGCAGGTCGATGACATTTTTGTTCAAAGGCCGGTCAAGAGTGACATCCCCCATGCACATCCCAACGTTACGGCCTGCAATCACACGTCCTTGAAACTGGGACAAAGGCCACAGATAGAGTTGAGCCCAGCCGATAAACATACCCCATTTTCGGCATCAAAAGGTTATTTGTTCGGAGTCTCAAGAACCTCAAGATTTGAAACAGAACATACCACGTCATCGGTACAAAAATACCCCACTAAACTACAACATGTCCTGCTCTGATTACAAACAGTCCACCGAATCTTCTTTCTGATTTTGGTTGGAAACTTTTACTATTTATTTTTTCTTGAGTGTAATATAATGTGTGTGTATGTTTGACCTGTGTGTTTGTGTGTGTGTGTGTGTGTGTGTGTGTGTGTGTGTGTGTGTAGTATGTTGACGTGACGCCCAGGCAAAGCTCTCTGGTGTTCTGGCAGACTCCGGTGTACTGTCAGTCAGACAGGAAGTTGGTTGGGAACACAGCATCACCCACAGAGCCCCTCTCTTGGTGTCCCCATGGATGAGTAACTCAGCTCCCATGGAGTTCCTCCAACACACAAGCGAGTGGTTGTTGTTCCTTTGGCCCGTGATCACAATGACTCACGAGGGTCTGTTTCTTAACAGAGGGTGGAAAGACAAACCCTTTAATGCTTATAATAACTAACCGGCATCATCCTAAGGGACTTACTAGACAGAAGAGAATACAGCAGCTAACCACACACACACACACACACACACCACACACACACACACACCACACACACACTCACACAAACAACCCCCCCCCCCCCAAACACACTCAAACACACACACACATAAACACACACACACACACACACCCACACACACCCTCACACAAACACCCCCCCCCCCCACACACACACACAAGTTAAGAAGACAGCCCATAGACCAGTAGTTTGATATTAAACAGTGGCGTTACTTGCAACTGTGATCTATTTAAACTGAATATATTCCATGTATTAAGAAAAATAACCAAACATTTGTGAATGACAGTAATAGAGCAGTGAAAGGAGCGGGGAGCACAAGCTTTCTCTGTTCTAAGGAAAATAGATTAAACATCAGGTGACAAAGGGCAACTATGTACTATGTACATTATATGTTTAATCAAAAATACGGATCCATCCCAATTCAGTTGCTTCATTTCACCATTCCTCTCAAAATCCCCAAATACAATTGTACGCTTTAGTGAGCACTGGTTCTCCACATCATTTCCTAATATTGCTAACTGTATGTGTTACCGTATGTGTCTGCATATCTATCAATGAGTCATCCATTCTGGCTAAATCCATCAATGATTTATCATGCTTTGTTGGCATTTGTTGTTGTATTTTTGGAGCAGTGAATAGATGTAAAGCCTGTTTCTTGTTTCCTAACAACAAATGTCCATTTGTTTGAACGGATATTTACTATTGGTGTGAAATGGGTTCTGACACGCATTTCCAAAACTTGGATGTGTTTGCTTGATCGTGGCTAGGCTAGGGATTTGTCCTAGCACAATTTAGTTTTGCTCGGTAGGGTATGTCTATGTCGGATGCATCCATCATGTTACTGTCCCGAGTGTTTCCTTTTAAACTAAATACTGTGAAAACACTCATAAATACACCAACAAAGAAAGGATTTTGTTAAAATGTTACTTACAGTCATTGGTCAAAAAAGCCAAGCAGACATTTTGACTGTGTCTCATTTGCAAAGATGCTTTATAGAGAAGTAGACAGGCAGTGATTCTATATGACTGCATAGGACCGCACAGCATGAGGCATAGGAAGAACCATAGATAAATTATTTGGTTGGCAATGTTTCAAAGAAACATAAAATCCAGTCCCAAAGTCCTTTACACCTGTCTAGCCTGTATTTATGCACTATTTTAAACATTTTCTTTATACTTCATAGATTGATTTAATTTGACTTCATAGATTGATTTAAATTGACTTCGTAGATTGATTTAATTACATTTCATAGATTGCTCTATGTACTGTATTCAAATTCAATATATTCTTTTTAGTTTTAGTTTAGGGTAACCTTGTTAAATCCACCATGGTTCACTCCTGGTTACTATGGCAACCAGGAGTACTACAGCTAAACCCAGCCACACTTCCGTCATAGGCTGTCTCAATTCAGACTAGGCCTAACTGTTCTGTTCACAAACAGGTTCTTCACCAGGAACAGTCCTAATCAGGTATCAAGCTAGAAACTGCCTTTAACAATGGAAAAAACACACCCACACACACTCAAACACACACACAGACATAGATCCACAGTAAAATACACACAGTAACTCTTGCCTTAAATAAACACGATAATTCAACAACATCTACAAAACGTCAGCCACACTTCATTAGTTTCATAAAGTCACACAACCCATTGTGCAGAAAAAGCAACAGAAAATGTTCTTCACCACATGGGACTACCTTGTGGCCACTCTTTGGGTCACGACCCTGCAGATTGGAACCCCAGACTTAAATAACACTTGAAGACACCTTGACAGTGCACATTACTGAGCCAGCGAGTCTCCAGAGGACTGCGCGCTTCCAGGAAGGGAACACATCCTGTCCCACATCTCCCTGTCCTGATTGATAACCGAGACGCAGGGAAGAAGATGCTGCTTGGGGGTACTCTATACCATTACATAACCTGGGAAAATTACATAACGCATCCATGCATGCGTGTCCACACGTGCACTCATTATTCTGACACACATACACACACACACACACACACACACACACACATGTTTCTCCCCGCCCCCCTTCACATGATGGTGCTGGTGATGGTTCAGAGTGAATCACCGCCTTTGGACAAAAGTCAGGATGCATTTTACCTTCTGTATCATAAAGCAGGAGCAGGAGCGTACGCTGGTCTGTAAGACCCCACACTGCTCATTATCGCTTACTTCAAACACATTCCAGTGCTGTAGCAGAGCCCTACATCATGTAAGTGTCATATAGTCCCGAACACCCCTCCCCCCCCGGCCCCTCCCCCGAGTCCCCACCCTGGCTCCACCGTCGCCCTCGACGAAAACATTCTTCTGGGAAACAAACACCATCACTGCCTCCCCCATGCCATCTCACTGTCTCTTTCTCACCCGTTCTTTCCTTCAATGCTAACTATCTCCCCCTCTCTCACCTAGTCTCTCTCTCTTTCTCCCCCACTCTTTATCTCTCCCCACTCTCTCCTTCTCACCCGTTCTTTCCTTCAATGCAAACTATCTCCCCCCCCTCTCTCTCTCTCTCTCCCCCCACTCTCTCTTTATCTCCCCCTCTCTCTAGCTCCCCCCCCCCCTCTCTCTCACTCTCTCGCTCTCTCCCCGACTCTCTCTCTCTAAATATCTCCCACCATTAGGAGACAGGGCCAACCCCTAGCATAGCAATATACTTTAATACCGACTCAGCATACAGCAATACAGCAATGTAAAGTAAAAACTAACTAATTGGCAAAGTAACTGTTGCTAATGCAAACAGCATGACATGGAGTGGAATGGGCCGTGAACCTTTCATATGTCAATAGCCGCCAAGGAAATAAAACTGCAG
>JACYXH010000772.1:3153884-3188884 GCA_026745465.1 Lota lota
ATTACTCATGAGCCAGGGAAGGAGGAAGATAGACTAAAGAGAGCAAGAGAGAGAAACCAAGACAGAGAGAGAGAGAGAGAGAGAGAGAGAGTGAGAGAGGAAGTGAGACAGCGATAGAGAGACAGCGGGGAGAGAGGGAGCGCGAGAGAGAGAAAGGAAGGGGGTGTAAATGGAATAAAAGAGAGAAAGATAAGCCTAGAACCAGAGCAAAGCTGTGTGAGTAACATGTAACCACCGCCCCCCCCAGACTGGCCCAGTCTATCTGGGCCAGTCAACCACATGCACCGCATTGCAACACACCGCCCACGGCAAAGCAATTGGAACAACTCACAGACGGAATGATGGATTGGCTTATGATTGAGCTCCGACAACACAACCGGGGATCCGCTTGAACTGACGAGAGGTATGACACTGGAGTACACGAGAACAAGCATGTCAACCACACACACTCCTCCCATCCAAGACCCAGGGGGTGGGTGAGTGGGGGATCCTACAATGGCATGACATGGAGAAACAAAGGGGGGTTTATGAAGGTCTAGCTGCCTATCCCTCCTGTGTCGCTGGCAGAACATGATTTTGAATGCGATCAAGATGCAGGATAGCAGCACCGCGCAGTGCTAGCTGTTTGCATGGAGGCTTGCCCCCAGTCAAAAAGAAAAGTCAGTTAAGCAGCCTATTCATCTTTTGACCGGCCTTTCTTCTGTAACCCATGTTAAAGGAAAGGGAAACTCCAGGTGTTTGAGAAGACATCCTGGACGTGCTGGGTCAAAAGTGAAGAAAAATGGCGCAAGGAAGGGAGGAAATGAGAGCAAATGAAAGAAGGGGACACGAGTATGGATTCTTGCTCAACAGAAACGAAAACCAGTGTAGCTGTAAAAACAATTGAATGTCAAGAACCCTCTGAGGGGAGAACAATATGAGGGAAGTAAGAAGTCAAAGAGATTAGACTGAGCAACATGCTTTTGAATTCACGATCTGTCATCAAAAATCCCATTAATTGAAGTCCAAGTTATAACAATGTGTTTGAAAAATGAGATCAGGTTTAGTAGGATTTCTTACAAAGGCAACAGCCACATTCTCTGTATGTGTACACAATAGTTAATTTCATGTGTACCATTGGTGTGGTTTCCTGATTCAAGAAAACAGCTCCTTTTCACACATAAACAAAAAAACAACCACTACCACAATAGCATCTTGGCTGTGGAAGGAATAAAATGGGAACAAACACTGAATAAACAAGGTATCTCTTTCTAACCCTGTCCTCCATCTCTCCCAGCATGCTTTTCCTCTTGCATTTCACTGTCCCACTCCCATCTGGTGCTTGAAATTTCAACTACTCTCATCGATTATTTTCAGTCTATCTTCATGCTGTTTATCTTTTCTGCACACACTTCCTGCATGTGTAATCATCACCTGTCCCCTCCTTCACTTCTGATTACGAACTTCCCTTTGTTTTAACTTCATTCCACTTACTTTGTGTGCCCCATGTCCCTACAGCAATGAAGATAAGTGTGGTTGACACACTTTTGGTCCATTGCTCTTGTTATCCATATCTTCTCTCTAACAACATTTGATTTATTTTCTGCACAGCTGCACAAGCTTAACAAGGCATTTTTGACATCACATTGACTTTCTCTATTTGACAGTTTTATATATTAAACTATTTAGCCATTGTTTCTCCTTGCTTTCTGTATATCCCTGTCTTTTTATCTCTTTATTTCAATGAAATACATGCATTTTTGGAAATGCATGTGTCTCCAATATGTCTTTCTTAATCTCTTTGCTTTTGACGTTTATCTGAAAATACAATTTCCTCTCTGAATTGATGACTGAGTCGTGTCTGGAGTTCAACTTGCTCAGTCTTCACTCTTCGTTCTCCCACACAAACTTCTACCAAGCTTCCTCTTGTCTGCTTTTCTATGAAACCAGCTCTTCTGTGGAACATACATATTTCAGCTGAGCATTTAAAGACACTGTGAAAAGGTATTCAGTGCATATCTCACTTCTGTGATAGAGCACATTTCCAAACAAAACAGGTCATTAACAAGGTACTGAGTGAAAGGGTGAAAGGGATTGGATCGTTCAGGATGTTATTGGATTGTACAAAAAAAAATCTAAACTAGAAGCCAGCTATGTGCTAGCCAGTTGCAAGGTTTATAAGACTAGAGTGGAGAGTTGTTATGAGATTTTTGGCTGAATTGTTAAGCCTGCCAGTATGAAAATGTAAGTTGTCATCAGAAACAAAACAGAAAAGGCCTGTAGAGGAAGTAATTCTCCAGTTACCCTTACAGTTTATTCGTTTTGAATGTAAAACATTTTATAAATACAATGTTTTGAAATGTGTGGCTTAATTGATTGAAAATGGAATTTATATTGAGTGCAGAAATGAGCTAACAAGGTGAAAAAAGTACATTTTCATTGCATGGTGTGGTTTTAACTCTCTCGAAAATCTCAGCAGACGTGTCAAGAACTCCTGCAAATCTCCCAAATTGCCTTGTTAAAAAGTGGCCCAGCTCAGTGGCAGAATAATAGGTATGGAAACCTTTCATCTCCGTAACATACGACAGCTCTTAATAAAAGTCTGCAGTGGAATCATACCTGTGCCATGTGGTTCTGATTGGTCGAGAGCGACAAAGGCCAGCACTTGGGATGATACTGTAAGAGCCAATCACGACAGAGAGAAAGGAAAATATATATGGACAGAGATTTAAGAGAGAGAGAGGAGTATTTTAATATCATTTCATTGCATTTTATATCCACGGATGTAGCCGTCAGCCTTCTAAACCCTCTCTCTCATTTGAATTCTAATCTGTGTCTTTCCTGTTTTTCCTTCGTGTCCTTATGAGTTCCGTTTAAGGCTGCATTGGTTTATCTCAAAGCCACGGTATGAACAAACATGGTATATAACTGACTTAATAAGCCTGTTATGTAAAAGATACTGTCAGTGATTGAATTAAGCCCATGCATACCATAATACAATTAAAAGGCAGTTTCATCAAATCATCTAATCTGATTGGATAAAAGTGAGCAGCATTGTCCTGCATACAGTGCTCTCTTTAATTTACCCTTTGTTTGTGTTTGTCCTTTAGCTCACCATGTTTTATTTGACCAAAATGTTTATGTGTGTTCTGATGCTAACCCTTTCATTTTTCATTGACACTGTTTATGATAAATACAATACAAATAAGTATTAAGCTATATAAAAAAGATGAATAACAAATAGTGGGGTGGTGATTATACAGAAGTGTTGGTCATATGTATGTATGTGTGTGTGTGTGTATGTGTGTGTGTGTGTTGTGAGCATGTGCAAACAAAAAGAGAGAGTGAGCACCAGAGAGAGAGTGCAACAGAGCAAATGAAAGAAAAGAGAGAGCGATAGAGAGTGTGTGTGGGGGGGATACAGTATACCTAGAGCTATGGTAACCATATGGTAACAATATATGTCCCATCTCGACACATTCAAAACTCTCATTTGGAGAACAAAAACACACACTCAATTTATCCTTTACTTCTAATTATTGCCTGGTGACTACTTAGCCTGTCAGAAAATGTGGGAGGGCACACACATGTGTGCACATACACACTGAGACAATAACGTGAGGAAGCACACTCATTATATTCTCTACTTTGGCTATTTGTTTCACACGCACCCAAGGTATAAACAAGTAAGAGTTCAAATAAACCAAAACAGTGTTTACATTGTGCGACCACTTAGCATATTTTATTAATAAACAGACACACACAGACACACAGACACACACACACACACACACACACACACAGACGCCTAGCTAGTAATTTTGTCCTTGGGTCCAACAAATTACTTCATCCTTTCTGCTTCAGAGATAGATATATTTTAGAACACACACACACACATACACACACACATTCACGTATACACACACATAAAGACACACACACACATACATTGGGACTTTTAGGGTGGGAAGAATGAAGGCATGGGTTTGTTTGATCTGTAAGGATTAATCTGTCTCATCCCAAAGTGGGCGTAAAATAACAGTTTGCCCATCTTTTAAATGAAGGCAGAAGGGAGTTTCGATAGTATTCATTGAAAGCTAAGTCACCCACTATTTAACACAAAAAACTGACTAGTTCTAGTTCTTTGCCGTACATTGTTGAACAGGTGAAAAGGTTGGTTTGTATTTCATGGTGACTTCAAGCAGGTCAATATGAGCACAAAGGACATTGCTACTCTTCAGTGAAAAACGAAATGCAGGTAAAGCAAATTTGGATGGATGAATGGCTGGATAAATTAATGAATGGAGGGATGGATCGATGGGTACATGGATGCATGCATGAATGAATGGATGGATCAATGAATTAATGAAGTGATGAATTAATTAACAAATGGATGGATGGATCAATGCATCGATGAATAAATGCACAGCCGATGGATGGATGAACAAATTAATTGACAATGTATGGATGAATAAATAGATGAACGTATGAAAGGATAGCTGGATAGATGGAAAGAGTCCAGTACCTTGTTAGTAGGGTGGGGATAGGGGTCATGTACCTTCCTATGCAGGGTGGGGTACTGGGTCATGTACCTTCCTATGAGGGTGTGGTTATGGGTCATGTACCTTCCTATGAGGGAGGGGTTATGGGTCAAGTACCTTCCTATGCAGGGTGGGTTTATGGGTAATTTACCTTCCCGCTTATGAGGGTGGGGTTATGGGTCATGTACCTTCCTATGCAGGGTGGGATTCTGGGTCATGGCCATAGAGAAGCTGTGGGCTCCTCTTAGCTGCGTCCTCTCCCACAGCGACACCAATCTCTGCACACATTCATCTCCGGAGCACAGAGCAACACTGGACTTACTCTGGAGGGGAGAGAGAGACAGAGACAAGCAATTAGAGAGAGAGAGGTACAGGAGTGCCCATAGAGAGCAGAGAATGCTAGAGAAGAACTAGAGATGAAATGTGGAAGCCCTGTTGCTGCTCATGATGTGAGACTGTGATCCTCGCAGGTAACCATTACATTTTTCAAGATCCCTTTTTCATTTTAAATGTCCCTGGTAAAAGATGGTGGCTTTTACAAAATCAGTTAACTGTTTCTTCAAACTGCAGCTTTTCAAATAAGGAGAACATAGATAACTCCTAAAGAGTTAATGTAAAATACATATCATCACCTGTGAATAACAGCAAGTCATAAAATAAACGAGCACTAAATACATATTAATCAATACCTTGCTTGATCTATCATGCTTCCTACACGATGAGGAAATCAAAAAGTAGTATATTGTAAAATAACATTTTATATTATTAATATACAACCAAAATTACGGTATGTTTGACTGTATAAGGGGTAGGCGATGAGACAATGAGGCAATGACAGCTGCTCTTACTATATGCGCTGGTACTGTGGCTCAACACACACACACACACACACACACACACACACACACACACACACACACACACACACACACACACACATGCAGACACACACACGCACATGATCACACACACACACACACACACACACACACCCACACTCACCTGCAGCTGCAACATCATGACGTGGACCCAGAGGTGTGGCTGTGGGCTGGTCAGGTTAAAGCTGGACTTGGGGTACAGACAGTAGTGGCCCTTCAGGGGGCACGAGAAGGAGAGCTTGGCGAAGCAGCCCCGGCCTGAATCTGACACACACACACACACACACACACACACACACACACACACACACACACACACACACACACACACACACACACACACACACACACACACACACACACATATACAAACACACACACAGACACACACAGACAGAAAAACGTTCAAGAAAACTGCTATTCTTTTCTGGACGTTTTCTATCCTGATCTTGCTTTAAGACATATCCGCCCTCAGTGATTGTCCGTATGGAATGGAGGGCCCCACGGATCGTCTTTAGATTAATTGCACACACTTTCACTGGACTCCAACAAAGGAATACTATTTTCATGACCTTTTGTCTTTTCCCTTTTGCATTGAGTAATGAATAGGATTAAAGTGTATCATATAGCTCTGGAACGAACAAGATCGAAATCCATCCTTTTCCTGAAACTCCCCATCTATTGTGCAAATAGTAAAAATTTACACTGGGTGAATCCTGGCTGCTTCATCTTAGGGTCGGGATGGGAGAG
Organism: Lota lota; assembly: GCA_026745465.1. NCBI lineage: Eukaryota > Metazoa > Chordata > Actinopteri > Gadiformes > Lotidae > Lota > Lota lota. The sequence goes on from JACYXH010000772.1 coordinate 3,160,033, forward strand.
ATACATCTTCCCCTCCTGTCAATTAACACATCTCGCCCTGTCCCATCACTGTTGTGTTTCATCACACACGCACACATAGACGCGCATGTGGATGCACAAAACACACACAGACACACACACACACCAAGAACACGCTGGAACTCACAGGTCATAACAAAGAAGACACGTGAATGATTAAAAAAAAAGGTTCCTGTGGTTTTATCTTTAACTCTTCCTCTGCCCTTTACAGGATTGCTTTACTGTTTTCATGATGCTTTTGTTACTGTCTTTAACTAACTGCCTGTCTCCCAACGAATGTCATTTTTAAGTGTAGTTTGTCATGTAACATCATAGATTACACATGCATTTTCAATCACATGACTTGCATTATATTAAAGTAAAGATAAGAAAAATTACTGCAATAATCCCAGACAGAAAAATCAGGTGAATGGAAGGCAAAGATATATAATTAAACTGATTATCTTCTAAAAGTAAACATTGTTCTGGCTTTTGTTTAAACAGCTGACTTTATCAAATATTATGGCTTGCCATGACATAATTCTGTAATTCATTATGTTAACAAGCTATTCATACTATTGCTATCTATAACATGTAACATATGAGCTTTGCCAGAAGATGCATTAGAGTTTGGCTAACATCCTCTGTTATTCTAAACTCCTTGATGGAGATTAGCACTCCACAGTACACTAGAATATCCGCTGAATTAACATTGCATCATGCATCACAGAATCAGTGGTCAACTTTGTAGTCTCGTGTGTAATGTGAATAACATTTGTTCTAGTTGCAGAATGTTTGGAATCACAAACAAAGTCACAAGCAGAAGTATATAGAAATCGATGTGGATATTTTTTGTTAGTTTAATATGTCAGCCTGCTGAGCCATCTTGTCTTTGTAGAATGGGAGAACTTAAAGTTTCCTCCATCTATCATGGAAATCTCTCTTTGCCTTCTCAGATATCTCCTAGGTGTATGTAAAGAAATGCTGTGAAACTCAGGTCTACTAAAGCTGGTACATGCTGCAATCATAAATGTATAGTACAGTATATTCAACCAGGAATTCATTTATAATTCGCTAGCACTCTATTGACCACCCATTGAGTCTCTCAGTGTGTAATCTAACATCTACTTTGCGGCTGCTTTCTACATGTGTTGAGTAAGGAACATACACATGCAGACGCAGATAAAGAGAACCAAGACTCGTAATTCAGTCAAACAGTTATAACTGTGCAGGGGTGTGTGTATGTGTGCGTGTTGTGTGTGTGTTTGTGTGTATAGGCAGGCATGTGTGTGTGTGTGTGTGAAGAAGCATGAGAAACAAAGAAGAGGAGAATGAGAGAGAGAGGGAACTAGAGAAACAGAGGGCGAGGGAGATGTAAAGAGAGATTGCAAGAGAACGAGAGAGAGAGAGACATAGAGAGAGGAGAGACCGAGAGAGAGTAGGAATATATAGCAAGAGATGGTGAGAGAGAGAGAGAGAGAGAGAGAGAGAGAGAGAGAGAGAGAGAGAGAAAAAAAGCTGGGGAGATGGAAAGACAGAGAGAGAGGGGCGAGAGAGAGAGCTAGAGAGACATAGAGAGAGGGTGGAAAGAGGTAAAGATTAAATGCTGTGTGCATTCAGGTGATGTGTGCTACTCTTAGCCCCCGGGAAGACACTGGCAAGCCTAAAAGCCCTACACTGACTCCTGGCAGTAACACAGGAGTGCATGTGTGTGCGAGTGTGTGAGTGAATTTTTAGAGGGCTAGACTAGGGATGTTTGACATATATGGCTATTTGATTAAACCCAGCCAAAACATGTGTAATCTAACCCCAATGCTTTGGTATGCTACTTTTAACTCCTTCTCTACACTCCCGTTAAGCCCTGTATTTCATATTCTATCACCCACATCTTTAACTGCTTTACATAGGCTCGGATCACCATTACTTACAGGTAAAGTATGAGCACGAGATGAGAAAAGTGTTATTGTCTGTGACGCAGTCAAGAAAAAGTTTGTATAGTCTACTTCTTCACCGGTATGTATTGAGTGTGTGTATACACACACACACACACACGTAAACATACATACGCGTACATACGCGTAAACACACACACACACACACACACACACACACTCACAAACACAAACACACACACACACACACACTCATTACCTTCAATGACACAATGGTCTGGTACTGGGATCTGGGTCATCATTTCTTTACAGAACTCTCTGATGGTCTCCATGTTGTTTCTCAGGTGAACGTTAAGTCTATCCACTTCCTCCTCCTCCTCCTCCCCTCCATCCTTCCCTCCCTTCTCTCCGTCTGCTTCTTTCGTCCCTCTCTCAGTGGCGGGGCTGCCGTCGGTTGCCTTCCTCTCCTGGGGCGGGACTTCCTGGTGCTCTACGTGCTGATTGACCAGAGCGTGGAGAGGGATGGTGTCAGCAGTCATCGTTCCCTCTGCGTCTTCGCCGTTGTCCGAGGTGAAGGAGCGTGAGCGGACGGCGTGGAAAGCCAGGCTCTTTGACCTAGGAGGACCAGGGAGACACCAACACCCCAAGTTATCATTTAGTACTACGGTATAGTAAGGTACAATACAATACAGCGCAGTATAATACAGTGCAATACAGCAAGGTACACTACCATACAGTGCTGTGTAATATGGTACAGTACAGTACAGTCCAACACAGCTTGGTATAGTAAGCTACACTACAATCCAGTACAGTACAGAATAGCATGTCATTGCCTACACTGTTATTACATATGAAGTGTGGAACATTAAGAGTCCCCAGCGAGCGAGGGGTCAGGGGTCAGCTCTGACAGACCTGTTGAACCTCATCTCCCGGCGCTCCAGCCGGGCGGCCTGCCCGGCGCTGTACCTCCTCTGGGGGGCGGGCGACTCCCCCTCCACCTCCTCCTCCTCCCCACCAGCCTCCGTCTCTCCCCCCTCGGCCCCCATCTTCTCCTCAAAGGCCTGGATCCTGATCTGGAGATGCTGTTCCGACCCCACTATTCCTCCTCCTCCTCCTCCTCTGACTGCTCCTGCTCCTGCTCCTCCTCCTCCTTTGATTCCACCGGCTCCTCCTCCTGCTGCTGATCCGGATGCTCCCAGAGGAGCTGCACACTGTGACACGGTGCAATCATTGCCCAGACTGTAACACACACACACACACACACACACACACACACACACACACATGACAGGGCTGGAATGCGTGGCTGCGGGCATGTGAGGATACATCAGGAGAGATTAAGCAAGACGGATCATCACATGTTTGAACCGAGTTTCACACCAATTGACCTAAACACATCTAATGATTAATTGGTGATGCTCTTAAATGACCCTACATTCTCTCTCTCACTCCAGCTCTCGATTTTCTTTTTCTTTCATTGTCTGCTTTATCCAAGACTTGTTTCTAGTTCACATTCTCTCCCTCTCACTCTTTCTGTCCCCTTCCTTCTCTCTCTTTTCCCCCTCCCCTGCCTCTATCTCTTGCACTCTCTCTCTCTCCCTTCCCATCTCTTTCCATCTCCTTGTGTATATTTATCTGTTTTTTGCTCTACCGGGGGCCATTCCATCTTCATCCGACCGTCTACCTGTTGTTGGGTGGAAACAGACTTCCATGGGCCCACGTGGTAGTTTTTTCAACTCTCCTTCCCCTCTTGCACTCACTTTCCCAAAGCATTCTGCCTTTCTCTTCGTCATTCTCTCCCCCACTTACCTCTTTCCCCCAACACAGAGACCCCCAAAAAGAGGTCAGAGTCAGAATTCCTATGAAGACAGGGCAGCACTGCCAAGCCTTTTTGGAATAGTGTTAACTATATGAGGAGTGCAGCACACTTTTGAATACGTGAACACACATTCACACACACACACACACACACACACACACACACACACACACACACACACACACACACACACACACACACACACACACACAGACCTCTTTTTCCTTTTTCTTTTTGATGATTACTTTTTATTTGAATACAAAACTAGGATATTTGGTTTGGCAGTTGCACATTTTCAGAACCACGCTGAGCCATATTTTGATAAAGGTTATTCTGGATTTTAATGGTCGATAAATTATAGTAGAATGTTAAAATAAGGCCAACTGAAACAGTAATGTATGTTCAGGAGCTAATATCTTGAGGTTTCTTCTGTAAACGGGTATTAAATACAGCATTGGGTTAGATTAAAACATGACTAGTTTGCCTGGCTCGTCGTTACAACTGAAGTAGTTTGAATTGACTTGCAGAACAAGTCATCAACAGAACTAAAGAAAACTCCCTGAAACAACTTTACAACAAACATTGTTCAACTATGATTCACAATGGATGGTACTTGCGGTAGAAAATAACTAAATAAATGGTAAATAAACATTTTTCATTGTGCCCACCACATGATGATGCTTACGTAAAGGCTTTTTAGTTTATCACTGCGTTCCTGTTTCAGTTTATTTAACTGTGAAGGTTTATGTGGAATAACCCAAGACATAATGTTGGACCACATTCGTCCAACACTACAGAGGTTTCTATTCAGTTTGTCTCCTGTCACACAAGTCCGTATTGTGGTGTTGGTTTGTCAAGGTTTTCAAGGTGGCCTTTTTGTTCACTTGTGTATTCTGCTAAGGCCCTCACCTCAGCCACCAATGGCTATGACACACTGTAAACACATATACATGTGTGTGTGTGTGTGTGTGTGTGTCATGTCTGCGTGAACGTCCTCCAGAACCTCATAGAGTAGACCTCACAGAGTTTGTAAACACTGAGCAGCCATTGATAATCCACCCTCGCAATGAAAATGTCAGCTGATCAGGTCCCAGGGTTGTCTGATTGGATGTCCTTACGTGAGCCTTTTTCACTTTACTATTTTAAAGAGAGGTAACCAATGAACACAGAGTAATTTGTAATTTTATGTTAGCATACTTGAACAATAGCTGAATAGTATGCCCGGGAGGTAAGCTTTTCCCTCATTGATACCTACACAAATGATGACCAATATAAAAAACCCTCCTCCTCCTCCTCCTCTTCCTCCTCCTCCTCCTCCTCCTCCTCCTCCTCACCTGCATTGCAGGGCAGGGCTCTCCTCCAGCCTCCGCTCCAGCAGCCGGGCGATGGCGCTGAAGGAGTTGCTCATCCTGTAGATGTCCTTGCCGCAGCCGCCCAGCACGCAGGGGTACCGGTCCGTCAGGGCCCGGATCTGCATCAGCAGCATGTGGTGGAAGCTGTGCTCCATGTTGCCCAGGAGGGACACCAGGTAGACCAGGGAGCTGCAGGCATGGGCCTGGGGGAGGAGTAGAGGAGGAGCAGGAGGGGAGGGATGGTTATTGCGATTCACCGTGTCTGGTGTAAAGAAGAGAAAGGACACGGGGGATGCACTTGAAGACATCACTGATATCCAACCCACATGAATCAAACACGCATATTATGCCATTGAGGGACAGGGGCATGCATTGGCTAGGGTGTATGAGGTACGGTGGGATGGCTATAGGTTTGATCCCCACTGTCCGTGACCTACCAGTAGGCATCTTTGAGCAGTGAACCTAACCCCTACATGCGGGTGAATGCCCTGGGTACATTCACTGGACGTCAGCGATGGCTGTTTGTGATGAGTTTTAATAAAACACCAAGGGAAAGTACAACCAACAATAATCTGTGTTTCTAAGATTGCCAGAGAGAATAACTAGAGATGTCGCTGTTCCTTGCATTGAATGTATTCTCGTTAGTTATTCTTTAAAGAGAAGTTGGGTAAATGTGCTGCAAATTAGATAAAACTGGGATGAAGCAAACAAGTATGTTTCATAATTAGACACATTCCTTCTTTACACTTTGAAGTCGTGAGCAGTGCTGCCAGCATGGGCTCTTTTGGTTTGTATATCACAGAAAGACAAAATTGAATCAAAACATATGGAGCTGTGATAGTAGAGAAATCTTGTCTGTATGTTTGGAATGACATCATTCCTCTCTCTAGGCTCTTGGATGTTTCCCAGGATTCACAGCAACAAGGAGCGTACATTTCAATTAATGTGTCAAATGTAAAACATACAAACACCCTTTAATTAGCTTCCTAATACATAGGGGCTTAATCCAAATGAGCCCCTATGAGCAAACACATGAGCCAATAGTAACATGCTAGGCTGTCTAGATTCGAACAGGCTTTCCATTTTAGTGGCCAGAGCTACATGTGGCTTTGTTTAATCTCTCATTAAAGTATTGTATTGTATTGGGCACCCTTATTCATTTGCAATATACACATTTCAGGCAAGAGGAAAACAAAAATGAATTCATGTTTCTAATGGTAGATAATGAACGGTTAAATGGTGAAAAACGTATGCAGCATAATGACCCAGGGCTAATGACCCATTTTGAGCAGCTATAGTTGTACAGCCCTTCTGTGACCGGGGCCTAAATATAACAAACATTGTCTAGCAGTCAAGACCCAATTATCTGTGTTATTAATGAAGATACCAGACTGGTTCCATAACCCCGACCATAACAAGACAGGCCATGCAGTCCAACACCCCAATTATCACATTGTCTACTGCTCACTCCTTACCCTACTCGCCTCACTCCCCTGCCCTCTCTCTCCCTGTACCTCGCCTCCTCCATCCCTCTTGCAATGCAGGAGGAATCAGCCAATAGCACCACAGGTAGTCTTGTGCGTGGCTAAGGTTAAAACCAACACTGCTAAAACGTAACTATACTACTTAAGCTTGTAAGAAACTTGGTATGAACAAAATCAAAGGCTTGTCTCCGAGCTTTGATTGGGAAAAGATAAATCTGTGATTGATTGATGAGAGCAGCCGTATGTAGTCATTAGAGGCGTCGACTCCAGAGCCGTAAATAGTGGAAAGGAATGCAGCCTCTGCCTGGTCTGGACGGAGCCTTTCACTAGCCTGCTTCACGCTGTGGTGCATGTAAAGGCCTCCAGTTAAGACAGAGTACAGAGACTCTTGTCTTGTAAAGAAATACGTCAGAAAACTGCTATTTTACGAGGACTGGAAGTCCCCCATGGTACCAGAGCTGTAGGAGAGCGCCCCCCCCCCCCCCCCCCCCCCCCCCCGAGTTTTCATCGATGTATTCTATATATATATATATTTGAAAGGAGCACATGGCACCACCATGAAAGTCATTAAAAATGTGATAAGAGTTAGTGTGCTTCAAAAGTTATTGATTATTTTACACGGCCATGAAGCATCTGAAGACTGTCTTGTTCATCAGGCACAGAACTCGGCATCCAACCAAAAGGTTTCATAATAAAGTTAATCTCTCTTTTATATATCTTATCCATCAATGGTTTGACTTCTGTGACAACTTTACATAAAGAACCTGAGTGGCACATTTAGCATTTTGCAGCTTTTCTACTGATGTTGCATTTTGGAGCTCTCGTATTTATTCAGGGGATAGTATTATTCACTTGTTTTCTTTAAGTTATAAGCTGTGTCAGAGCTGCATAATGAAACTGGCCATTCAAAGGACAATTTCAAGCAGCTTTCCAAAACATGAAATCTTGGGGACTTTTTGGATGACAAAATTCTCATGTTTCGTAATGAAGCAACCGGTTTCAATCACTACATTCGTCACAGCTGTTTGTTGCGAGTGTGCATGTGTTTTTAATATGTGAGTATATGTGTGTGTGTGTGTGTGTGTGTGTGTGTGTGTGTGTATGTGTGTGTGTGTGTGTGTGTGCATGCATGCGTAGGAAGGTGCCACACCAAGTTTGTCTTTGCGTGTGTGACTCTTTCCTTGTAATAATGAGTTGACTATCTCCCCCACATCCCAGTGGCAAAGCCAGTTTAAAGCCTCACAAGAAGACACTTTTTGAGAAAATGTATGTCATCCACAGTGTCCACACTAAAACGGGTGTACAACCACATATCATGTCCACTTAAGTTGAAAGTCCTATCTCTGCGTGTACGTGTGTGTACACATGTACGCACAGAGACATTATGTGTGTGTGTGTGTGTGTGTTTACACACAGGGTAAAAACACCCCACACAGGAGGAACTCCACTGCCATTACCAGGAGACCTTAGCCAAGGCATTTCTCAGAAATCCGATGGCTTCAGTTCCAAAATGGTTCCAATGGGAAGAAAGACCGGACATTAGGGGGCTAACTAACTCTGTGAGCGTGTGTGCATGTGTGTGTGTCAGTGTGGTTGTGACATGAATATTCAGGAGAGAGCTTTTGAGGGAAAGAGTGAGAACAATTGGCTGAAGGCTAAAGCAACAGAAGTCCGCCAACTCTGTGATAGCAATGCCTTTGCGTGTGTGTGTGTGTGTGTGTGTGTGTGTGTGAGAGAGAGAGACTGTCTGTGTGTGTGTATGAGGGTATGTGTGCACTGTGTGTGTATGTGTGTCTATATTAATGTGTATCTATGTGTGTGTGTGTGTATGTGTGTCACTATTATGAGTAAATGTGTATGCATTAGTGTGTCTCTATGCTTGTGTGTGTGTGTGCGTGTGTGTGTATGTGTGTATGTGTTTATATATATACATATATGAGAATGTGTCTTAAGTTCATCCTGAGTTCATCTGAGTCATAATTCCCCCCTCATTTCCCCTAAATGTTGTTAAACTGTCTTAGATTGAGGCCTGGGGAGAGAGAAGTTTAAGAACAGCCCCCCACACTACTGTTCTTCTGACACCCTTCACACACACACACACACACACACACACACACACACACACACACACACACACACACACACACACACACACACACACACACACACACACACACACACACACACACACACACACATACACACTCGATCTCTGCTCAGTTATCTTGCTCTGTCTTAATCTCTCATCCGAGTGAAGCCTTACTATTTCTCTTTCCCTCTCTTTCCTGCAACCTTGCCTTCTCCTTGCTTTGCTGTCTAATCGCCATGCCACTAGAAGGTATACCATCCAAAGACATCATGTGCCTTTCTCTCTCTATTGCTCTACTGAATCCTTGTTCTTATTATTGATGTATCCATTCCACTGTTAACCTCTTACCTAGCGTTTTGTAACCTGCAGCATCCAGTAATACACTACAACGACGACTAAAGATTTAGGTTACGTCTTGTACACTAAGTTCATTTAGTGAAAGGATTAAGCCACTTTGACAGTGTGTTCTGCTCTAAAGGTGTGTATAGACACTTGATGCAGGGACCTGCATATGAGTCACATATGCAGGTTCATTACATGATGATTACCTCATGTTGGATCATGTTATTAATACATTATCGTCCTGAACTTTAAGACTAGGTGGCAGTGAGTGTGTGCATCTGTGTGTGTGTGTGTGTGTGTGTGTGTGTACACTGCGTACTTGACCTACACTTAATGAGTTTCTCACACACACAAGCACACACTCGCTCTCCCTCATCACTCTCTTAGTAATGGAAAGTGTTTGTTTATAGTTCAAAGCCTAACTGTACAATCATGAGTTATGAGATAGAAGTTTTCATCTGGCTACAAAAAGCTGCAACACGAGAGCAAAGTACATGGCCAAATGTGGCCCATGTAAATATTTTGATCAACATTTAAATTGCTGTTCATTTGTTCAAAGGAAGAAATATGAATGTTGACGCTACACGTATCTCTTCATTCATCGAATCGATCATTTATTGTTTATAAACATATCGATAACAATGGATTTGAATAAACAGTTATTAATCACAGTGCTACAGTGGGACCAAAGTGACTGAGGTTTAGAGGGAAATAAGAATGTTCTAGAAGGAAATGTGTTATCAATCCCAACGCAGCTCTTAACTGCACTTTCCCTGCTAATGCCGTCCAACTGACACCTTTCCGGCGATGCTTGGTCATCTCAATTGAACGGTAATGTAACTAAATTGCCATGTCGTGGTCTATGCGCTGGAAGCCTGCTCGTTTTTTCATTGAGCAGCACTGGGTCTGTCTGTGCATTCCTGCTCTGTGGTCAAGACCTAGCAGCTGGCCCTGCTCACTGGGTCAGGACATAACTCTGGTCCAGAGACTATGTGTTTCTGTGTGTGTGTGTGTGTGCGTGTGTGTGTGTGGACACATTCCAGTGTGTTTGTTTGTTAACTTGGCGTTCAATTGGAGGAGAGTGAAAGAACAGTCATTTAAACACTGCTGACACTGCGTGTTTTTGTGCGCGACTCAGAGCATGTGAGCACAGACGTGTGTGTGTGTGTATGAGAGGCAGTATCAGACGTGTGTGTGTATGTTTGTGTGTGTGTGTGTGCGTGATTAGGAGTATGTGAGTACTGACGTGTGTGTGTGAGAGAGAGGGAGTTTCAGACAGGTGTGTATGTGTGTAAAGTGTACATGATTAGAGTATAGTGTGTGTGTGTGTGTGTGTGTGTGTGTGTGTGTGTGTGTACGCACCTCACTGATAATGCCCACCGCTCCGTGGATCTTGGCCACGCTGCCCAGCAGGGAAGGTGACTGCTCTCCCACACCCCTCAGCGTGGGCAGGAAGCTGACCAGAGACGACGGGCTGGCCTGAGATACATCCACCAGCGCAGAGAACACAGACTCCGTCAACGAGTGGTCGCCAAGGTAACCAACGAGCGCAGGCACCTGGGGGCTCAAGATCTGCATAGAGAGAGAGAGGGAGAGGGAGAGGGAGAGGGAGAGGGAGAGGGAGAGGGAGAGGGAGAGGGAGAGAGAGAGAGAGAGAGGGAGAGAGAGAGATAGAGATAGAGAGAGACAGAGAGAGAGAGACAGTGAAAGAGAAGGAGAGAGACAGAGAGAGAAAGAGAGTGAGTGAGTGAGTGAGTGAGTGAGTGAGAGAGAGAGAGAGAGAGAGAGAGAGAGAGAGAGAGAGAGAGAGAGAGAGAGAGAGAGAGAGAGAGAGAGAGAGAGAGAGAGAGTGAGAGAGAGAGAGAGAGAGAGAGAACACAGAGTCACTGTACACAACATGCATTCTTAACACGTTTTAGTATAGAGTATGGAAATGTTTTTCTTTTATGTTGATTCACACCCACAAACACATGCTCACACACACACACACACACACACACACACACACACACTTTGAAGAGGCCTAAAAAAGGGAAGATGAACCTTCGGACTCTGAAGTGTTTGCTAATAGAAAATTGTAAGGCTTCCTGCCGAGACATAAACAATGATTCACCATTTTCCTCCTCATTATCTCAAAGTGACCCAGATGAGGTTGGATTCAACAGGGCTACTGTTTGTTAGCCTGGCATCACCAGAACAATTGCAAACTGCAATTAGTCTGGAACCTCTCCGTTCATTTTTCGATTTCCAAAGGGCGTCACCAACAGTCGCAGACCAAAATGCCTCTGGACACAATTGGACAGGCCTACAACCAATCATAGCAACGAAACGGGTGACGCAGCACTGAGCAATAAAAAAAATACATCTTTCTTCTCAACAAAAGCTTTAAGTGCAGTCGTTTGTTCTTCTTTTAGTGAAAATATACCGTCTACTTCGTTTAATGCTGTCTTGATAGCGGAATCAACAGACCGTTGTACATCAGCGGCAGCCATCTTTGTTGTTGCAAATGCCTTTACGGCGCTCGTATGCACCGTCATCGTATTTATCCCGCCTCATATTAGATAAGTCGTTGTGATTGGTCTGTCTATTTCATACCGGGTAGAAATCTTTTTTTATGGGAGGGGAGAAGGACCTTATCTGCAGAGCAAATGAAACTGTTTGTGGTGCTCCTTCTGATATTTGGTGGTCTATTTGGTGGTCTATTTGGTGGGCTCTGAACAATTAACCTGTCATTGCCATTTCAATGTTTTGTGAGTATTTGTCATTTATTTGAAAAGAAGAAAACTGGAAAAACACCTTTGTTGAACAACTGAAGGTTACTGAAAATGTGTGTGCATGCATTCTCAAACATGTGCAGAGTCAAGATACGTCTGCAGCATGCGTGCAGGTCTGCAGCAGAGCATTTATGTATTGAACTAAAGGAAACAAACAAACAATAAACAAAGAATATATAGAATGTTTATATAGATGTTTTTCACAAATTAAACAAATATTAAAAAATGATCTGTGTTGGCTTCGATTCTATGACTCTCTATTGGTTCCCTGCGTACCACAAACAGGGACCCTAAGTTCAAGTCAAAAACACTGTTTAGTAACTCACAAGTGGGTGTTGCTCGGCAACCATTTGCAGGAGCCTGATCAGGTGGAGTTGCTCTGGCGGCTCCAGCTGTGACATCATGGTGGTTAGGTCGCCAAGGTGACGGTGAATGGCATCGGGCTGTTTGGGGTACACCGACGGCAACACACGAAGCAGCATGTGGTTACCTGGGAGGTAGAGAAACGAGATAGAGAGAGAGAGAGGTAGAGAAACGAGATAGAGAGAGAGAGAGAGAGAGAGAGAGAGAGAGAGAGAGAGAGAGAGAGAGAGACAGAGACAGAGACAGAGACAGAGACAGAGACAGAGACAGAGACAGAGACAGAGACAGAGACACAGAGATAGTGAGGGATAGAGAGAAGAGAGCGAAGTTGATTAACCATCATACAAGATTAATCCATAATGTACAAAAAAACTACCAGATACTTTTCTGGATTGTGCATCTGCTCATGAAGCGCCGTCAAAATAAGAAACACAGTTTATTTTATACAATCACTGAATCAATCCCACAAATCTTGTCAAATCTGACAACACTTTTACGGACTGGAAATGAAGTCAATTGTTCAATTTGCCTTGCGTGGTAGTTACAGCACACACGACCATGTGGTGTTTCTTGACTTTCCATCACTATTTCTGAGAACAGAGCATTCGTGCATCATCATTCTTTTTGTCAAGCTCCAGAATCCACATGCTGTCAGTGTTTCTTCAGCATCAACTGAGTCCCGCTGACCAGAAACACCCACGGCTGTACCTAGGAACCCTCTGACTCACAAACAGCCAAATATCAATGATTCAGTTACAGAACAAAGACCTCTAAGTCTACAAGAAGTTCAGTTTCCAATTTAAATTGGCATTTTATAGCTTTTTTTATGAATACAAGCTTTTGTGCCCGAGAAGTCACCAAATGCCTTCTAGACAAACAACAAGCAGAGATTGTGACTGACTTTTGGATCACCACATTAAAAGCCCTGAGTTAATTACATTGAATACATTGCACCGTGGATGTTAGAGACCCTACAGGGGTCAACTAGTGGAAGTCATTATGTACTGGTGTACTCTGCTGTCTACTCTTAAATAACAGCCAATACATTCCTTGTTATTAGCTGCGTGTTGACATGCCCTCTTAGGAGTTTTGGGGCAAATTTTACATTTGGGAAATTCATGTGTTTTAGTGTAACTACTTTCCAAATGATTGCCAGGATTTGTAATCTGGAAGACAGATGTGCTGGGTAACAGCACTAAAGAGATTGGAAGACCAATAACTTAACCTCCAGCTCCTGTGTGTCCACCTCCATCTATTCAAGTGTGGACATGCATTTACAGAAGATTTTTTACTTTATTGTAATTGTTATGTTGTTGACCTGCCCGGGGACTGCATATGTAAATTAGCCTCTTGGCTTACTCTGACACATTTACATTGAAGTGTGAACGAAGATACCAAATTAATCTTAAATAAAATACTTGAATAAAATGAATAAATGTTGGGAGGCTGACAACCATAATTACATGGTAACGTTTATTTTATACCACAGCATTGTTAAATACTTGATCATGAGTGGTCAATAATTCAAATTTTTATTATTCAAAAATGAGACACCTCTGCCTTTTGAAAGTTTCAAATCAATGTTGTACATATCCCAAATTAACGGTCAAATACTATCCATTTTTGACCAGATGTTTCCTTGACAACACAACAACAATAAGCTCAAGGCCCCGCAAAGAATATATTAATTTCAGCTGATTAAGACGATAAAAAGCCATAATATTATAGATGAAAGTAACAACACCGGGTTGTCCCGTTATTTAGTAAGGAAAAACTTTTAATGCTTTTATTGCCAATTGATATTTAAGACCTAATTCACAGTAAGATTGTGCAAAGATATTTGTACAAAGGTGAAGGCAAAACACGGTGGTGATGTCACCACACTACAAATTCTCCCTGGGGTGTTTTGTCCAAATTATCTTTTTTGAATCTCCCCTATTTATACAGTCACGGCCTGTGTCTTGCGCTAGAAGGTCTTCAGAACCCAATTCAGAACCGTACTTATTTCCTCACCTCTAAAACTCCCAATGTTCTTTAAAAAAAGCCCACGATCATCCAGCCAGCAAGCCCCCTGTGCTAGGGACCAGTGAAAGATTGCTTCATTTTGTGATTTTATTGATGAAACTTCCAAACTCTAGCTTCTGTCCATGGAAAACCCCGGCATATAAAGTGTAAGCGCAGATTTCAAGCAAGCAATGAATAGTTGGACTTGGATCAAACCATGTCCCCGACAACATTAGCAGAGTCAGGTAGAGGGAGGGGGGCTTAAGAATGAAATCACAGTCAGGCGGTTAACCAGATTGCTTTGCATTTCATTGGATGATGGATGGACAAAAGGATGAGAGCTCCTGTCATATTTTTGTAAGCTTATGTCTCCAGCAGAAGACTGGTTGATCTACATTGTTCAGAGGGATGACCTAACGTTGAGTGGAACACCGTGAGTGTACGTACTGTGTACCTGATGAGCAAACCATATGGTGGAGGTTCTTGACAACACACACATGCACACACACACATACACACACACACACACACACTCACCCACACGGCCCTTATCACATTGCCAACACAGGAATACTAGTAAAACACCCTTGCCAATTTTTTTTTTATAGTTCCTGCTGAAAGCTTTATTTAAGATCCTCCTACAAATGCATGAGCGCACGCACAACAGTAAAATGTCCCCTTTCTCTTCTCTTGGTACCACTACAAAGGGAACCACCATATGCAGGAGGGACAGACCTAGTGACAGGGTAGCTATCGTGAAGCGGTGTGATTTACTGCGCTGTCTGCTGGAATGTGAGCAGCTGGGAGGACAGCGTATATGAACAGAACCTGCAGCTTTTACTGATCCTACCTGCTGGAGCCCAGCACCTGAGGGCCCTAAAACACACACACGCACACACACATAACTACATACACACACAAATACAAATATACACACATGCACACGAGCATGCAAGAAGATATAAACACATACACACACACACACACACACACACAAGCAAATGCTCTCTGCAAGATTTGCTCTATGCAACACACACAGAGTATGTCATATGAGTGACTGTGGATTTCTGGCTGACATAATGTCATCGCGGGATGAACACAGAGCCTTTCTTCACCGGAAGGCTCCACAGACATGGAGAGGAGAGAAGAGAGAAGAGAGGAGGGAGGAGAGGAGAGCTTAGAATGGAGAGAGGAGCGAGGGAAACAAGTGACACCTCCTGCCAGCTGTTGGTTTGATGACAGCAAGAGGGTTGGCCATGTTTTGTAACCTGCATTACATAAACCCACACGTTCGACGAATTAGCTCTCAATGTGTATCATCATCGATGTTGTTGATTTCAATGTAATAGCGTTAGAAAATATATCTTGTTTTGGCAGCATTTTCAGGAGTGGTGTCACGGTAACCTATGTCGTTTTATTAACTGTTTAAATTATTTCATCATGGACGAAGATAGGTTTAGCAGGAGAGAATGAATTTAACGTGTGGAAAAGATCAGCAATATAAAAGACCCCAATGGCAGCTGGCTTAGGGTTTAACAAGTCCAATATGTTGGTGGTAATCCGAATGCTACATTATGTATGTTGTAAATCAACAGTGAAGACTCAAATCCCATGTGCAGTAGTGTGGGGGGGGATGCATCAAACCCCAAGGCCACTCCAAACCCATGTGGGATTGTGTGTATTTATGTCTTCAGAATACCGGTGCTGTAACACAACTTTACTGGATTTGACTCTTGATTGGCCAGCCTCTTGATTGGCCAGCTTCTTGAAAAGCGTCTGCGATTTCACACAAAATCAAAAAAACGATTAGAACGACAGAGTCAGCGATATAACGTACACTTTTAAACGCCTTATGCACCAATGTGTTAATCTTGTTCACTCAAAAACAAAGCTCAGGAAATGTGTGGCTGACTAATGCCAAATGCTCTATTAATCCTTTGATGCATTGCAGTACACCTCCCTCCTCTACCCTGCCCCCATTGCACTCACACACACACACTCACAAATACACACACACACACACACACACACACACACACACTTACACGCACACACATACACACGATCCATTACTAATACTTTCTGGACATTTTTTCTGGCTGTCTCCTGTGTGTGAGAGGGAATGTGTCCTCCGGCCCCCTCTCCCCCTCCTCCATGGTCCAGGGTTGTGAGCGGTGCCTTGGCTGATTGAAAGCTATTGTATGGCATGTCAACAAGAGGCTCATTCCTCACATTCAGGGGGCTCTGACCACCTCGATGGTACAACTCAACCACTGAGGATTTTAATATTGTCACTTGGCACCTGTGGTCCAAAGCATGTACCTGCATTTATCTTAGTTGGGGTACCAAATACAAGGGGTTTAGACAGTACTACACTCAATTTTGGAAAAAAAACAATAGTTTAATAATTGATATAAAAGTAAAATGCATAAATGAATGCCATAGCTGGCATGAATGTTAAGCAATGATCATTCTCAAGTTAAACTCCATACATTGTGGGAACACACAGGTACACAAACCTGCTGGATTAGCTACACGTATATACACATATATCTAATAGACAAATAATATATTTACTAGTATAATAGAATACTACTTTGGAAAGAGCTACTATGTGTTTTGATATGTTTGATAAAACATAGATAGACAAACAAATAAAGACAGACAGACAGAAGGACAAACACAGGTTTGAGGGACGGTAAGGGTAGGATAGGGAGAACATCCTAAAACCCATGAGGAAACCATTACATCCATGCCAGTTCCATTACTTCACAAACACAAACACACACACACACGCACTAGGTAAAACGAGGTTTACAAAACAATTAAATTATTAAAATAATTAAGAATAAATGAATAATAAAGTTAATAAATTATTTCAACAAGGCAATGGGAACAATATGCCCACTTCAAATCCCCCTTTATTTCTGGACCACTTTCAAAAAAACCTTCATCTCACATACACACACACACACACACACACACACACACACACACACACAGAAATGCTCTCTGCAATGGGTGGAAATCAAGCAAGAGCTGGGTTTTCCGATTCCCTGGCCTCCTCTGTGCCCCCCCCTCCTCTGCCCCCCCCACCCACTTCCTCTGTGTGAGTCACAGGAGCTAGCTCTGATTACCACATACAGGCTACCTCCAGCGAAGCATGACTCACTGCCTGCCCATGTATGTGTGTGATTTTATTTAGCCCAACAAGACCCTAACTCTGGTTGAAGAGATAGCATCCAAGCCTTCTACACTTCCAGGCACCCAGCCAAGGAATTGCTCAGCATTTAACTTACGGGGGAGAGAGACAGGTTGAGAAAGAGAGGAGAGACAGAGAGAGAGGGAAGAACAGAAGATTTTAATAGGAGATGAAAAGTCCATTAGATTGAGTGGGAGAGAGTGAGAGAGAGAGAAAGAGATGGAGAGAGGGAGGGGGGAAGAACTAGAGAGAGACAGAGGTGGAGTTGAGGGAGAGAGGCTGGACAAAAGCAGTGAAAGGGGTTGAAAAAGAGAGCTGCGGACCTGCAGTACTATGTAAAGGTGAGACAGAGAGGCTGTAGACGTGAGGAGAAAACCAGAGAGAGCGAGAGAAAGAGGGAGAGATACATAGAGAGATAGATACAGAAGAAGAACAACACTGCACTGAGATTTTCATCTCCTGCTTGGGACACTACACATCATCTAACTAACATCACTACTCAAGACACCAATAGACACTCAACTGGACCAGCACATACAAAAACAACACACACACACTGCAGGACAGAGCCATCATGTTGCTGTATAGTATTTCCCGTGTGCTGTGTGTTGTCTCAGCGTGTGTATCTTGGACTCTGGCCTATGAAGATGATATCGAGGTGAACTTCGCCGACCCCTTCTACAACGAAATCACAGAGGAAGAGCCCCAAGATGGTGAGTATCACACTCGGTTTGTGGGTCATACTGTGTATATACACATGTATGTGTAGAGAAAAAGGTTGAAATAACAGAGAGTGAACCGAAGGACATGCCTTTTTATTGGAGATATCAACTTTATTGTTATGATCGTCATCATGGAGACCATTAATGATCGCCGTCATTCTGATCAGGTCGCATTTAAATGTGATAGCATCTTTTTAAAAGTGTACAAACACTGTACAAACTTGGACTTAAAGTGGTGTAGTTTGAAAGTTCAAAGATGAAGTGATACTTGACAGAGAGAGGGAGTGGAAGTTATTCACAAATCCCCCCAAAATGTTGACAGAAGCAAAAGAGTGGCAATTAAAGAAATATATATTAAAAAGAAAAAAGTATATAAAAAAATCCTTGGGAGAGCTACATTTATAAAAGACAACTTTACATAGCGTAGGGGGCTCGAGAGTGGACCATGTCTATTGGAAGAGGAGTGGAGCTGGACTGACAGCTGTGAGTTGCCGTCAGCAGAGTCCTGTTTTCTTGAGTGTTGAGACGACAGGGTACATTACAGCCTGTCTACCACATAAACACTGTGATTCATTACATACTCGACAGCTTTTAAATCACCCCAGTGTTCATACATGTATACGTGTGTGTGACAGAGGGAAAAAAAGAGAAGGAATGAAAAGTAAAATGTATAGGTAAGAACTTGTTTTTGTCTGTATGTGTGTATGTGTGTGTGTGTGTGTGTGTGTGTGTGTGTCTGTGTGTGTGTGTATGTGTGTGTGTGTGTGTGTGTGTGTGTGTGTGTGTGTGTGTGTGTGTGTGTTGGAGTGCTGGAATCCAGGGCTGCCCATTGTGCATTTGTTACAGTTTTTTCAGCCTGGCAGGCGGTATAATTGTTGTACCAATAGTACCAAGGCAACACACCAGCCCTTGGGCAAAGCCTGCTATGTGATTAAACACCACTGAATAGTGTGGTGGCAGCCACACATAAACACAGAATTACAACAAGAGGGGAAGGAGAATGGGTGATGGGAGATGTGTTAGACTTTGCCAGGAGACTGTGTTCCTGCCAAGACACAAAGAGAGACACAAAGATAAAGTAAAAAACATAAAAGAAACAAATAAACAAACAAACAAACAAACAAGCAAACAAACAAAATAATAATAAAGAAACAGAATTCTTTTTTTCTTTAAATACGTTTAAATGATTCATCAGTGTTTAGGAGCATCTTCCAGGATATTTTTTTTATGAAACCTAGTGAAAGCTATTTACTTGTAATCCAAGGAAACAGAAAGTGATCACAATATCATGCTTAGCTATACAAGCATTTAAAGGACCCAGTTGCCATTTTTTATAAAGTTAGAATTCAATTCAAATGTTCAGGGAGAATGGCTACTTTGTTTTTCATCCCTCCAGACCCCTTTAAAGTAAAAGCGGGACTTCTAAATCTTACTGTAATGACTTCCACACAGAGAGAGCAGAGGGCACAGGACCTTTTTCCCCTAATTGAGTTTGAACCTTTCAGTATAGGCTGCTAAAAGAAAAACGAATCCTGTGATACTACTTTTACTTGCGTAAAATACCTTTGCAGGTATAAACAGATTTGGAGGCTCCAACGTTAATAAGAACAAGGTGCCTGATAGAAGAGGACCCCTCTCCCATGGTCCTCGATTCAGTCTCTCTGTCTTTATCGCTCTATTTTCCCTTCTCCAACCTTTGACTGACGCTGTGTCTCACATCCAAGGACAGAAGTGAATGTTCTTCTTATCTCCCATCGCTGTCTCCTTCCTTCCATTTCCTGATCCGTCTCTCTTCTTAAACACATTTTCTCCCATCGCCTACACCAATCATGGCTTATTGAGACATCAAACAAATGGCAAACCAATAAAAGTTCTGCTTCGAGTAAACCTCACCAAAAAAGGCAACATTGCAACAAGGAGCTCTTAAGCACACATTTCCCTAACCTTGTTTAAGTGCTCCTATAAACATCCTTGTGGTTTCGTAATCAACGGGTTAACTTTCCTCAATTCTTCCTCCCCATTCCTCCCTCTCTCTCTCTCCAGCCACGCCAAGCCCATCTCCCTGCATGTCTGGGGATCTGACCAAGTGGGACAAGATGTTCTCTATGATGGAGAACAGTCAGATGAGAGAGAACATGCTACTGCAGTACGCTGATGACATCATCAAGGTGGAGATGGGCTCCCTGCGTGCAGAACTCCTCAGGTTGGTCTGGAGGATAGAGGTGATCATGTCAAACTACACGAGGATGAATGACAGAACGCTGCTTGGCGTGTGGTTGTTAGTTAGTTTCCATCGCTGACTGATCTATTAAGTGTGGAATTGGGGTTCAGTTCTGAATGAGCCATTTGATATTAGCTTAGTAACTAAATATCTGAGTCACTCTAATGAGCTGATCAATCACATCATTCGTTACTCATTCATTTATTAATTCATGTTTTCTTCTACTTAATGTTCTTTGTGCTGTACACCAGTGACAATGAATTTCATCTCTGTTGGACAATCTAAATCAAATCTTATTTAATCTACCGTAAACATTTTATTCTCGTGTTTTCCTCGACGGTCTTGATAATCACCGGTCTCTGTGGCAGGATGGTAGCGCAACATGGGGGTTCGTGCGGGGTTGCCGTGGAGATGGCAGGGAGAAGGCTGTCCCTGATGCTGGAGAAGCGGCTGCGAGACACCCTGGAGCGCATCAGCCTACCGGTCCCCACCGGGAGCCCCTACCGAGACGAGGCCCTGCTGCAGCAGGTCCTGTCCGCGGTGCGAGGCCAGGGTTCCAGGCTGGCGAAGCTAGAGACATGCTGCCTTGGCACCGGGCTGGGACCGGGTGACGGAAAGGGTCACCTGGAGCAGGAAGTGACACCGCCCGGAGAGGGGATGGCAACCCTGGAGAGGACTCTAGCCGCTGTGGTGACGGAGCTGCAGCAGACGAGGGCGGAGCTTGAGCAGGTGACGAGGTCATCGAGGCAGAGATACCTGCCCGCAGGTGAGACACCCCCTCCTGTCCTTGAGTGATCCTAATGGAGGCCTCCTCTGGTTTCCTATTCATCTTTCTCTTTTCTTTCTCTCACATACCATGGTCTTTCTGACAGTTCTCTGAAAGTGCAAATCTAGGTCAGTGAGACAAGACCCTAGTTCTGTGGAGGAGACCCACCTGAAGTGTGTGGGGAGAGGGGTTAAGTGGTGTCTGGTCATCTAGTACACTACTCATTTTGCTCTTACCTGCATCCTGGATGCCTTTTTGCAATCCATCAGCTCAAGTAGCAACAGATCCCCATTCTCCCCGTGTTCAGCAATGCTGATCTCTGTCATTAAACCTCAGGCCAAAATACTTCCTCTCTAAAGGTTATCTTTTTTTGAAGATTTGAAGATGGCGGTTGGGTCTGTTGATTGATCTCATTTTTACATCCTGTTCCGTCATGTTTTAGTTTCTTCAAAAGAAGCACCTTCACCAGTCCTACAGTAAATCCATACATTCTATACATACTATTTAGAATGACTAATAAACATACAGGATTAATAGGATACTAATAATAATACATGCATACTATACTATAGATAGCTTGAGATTAATTATTGGTGGGCACTTTTATCCAAAGCGACCTTCAGGGAATGCTGACACGTCATTAAGGACCTGGTAGGGGTTAAAGCTGTGGACATTGGGCATAGAGCCCAGGACCTTTTGGCTGTGAGTCAAACACCAGTGTGTATGTACACAGCACTGTAGTACTGCTAATTGGATCACATGGTCATACTGAATTAACTGTGAATGACGCGACAACCACATCAGAGCAGTACATACTACAGTACTACAGTATGTCATCGGCCCTCCGGAAATATGTTGGACTGGCGAGGTGCCAACGATCAGTCACTAGAAAATCATAGTGATGAACGATGAGGTCAGAGAAAGCAAACAGAGTGTGGGTATGGGAACTTCATCCAATCAAATCGAGCTCTTATGGAGGCGTCTGCCTATTTCGATGACCCTGACTCTCAATCGCAGAATGAATCAGCCATAAACCCCTCAATGCCGTTTAGTCCGATTAATCAACCACACACACCAACACACACACGACAAACAGTGGAGTACGCACAGAGACTCAAACATGAAACACACACAAGTTAGTTCACAAACAAACACACATTGTGTTCAAAATGTAAATTCTTGACCTACATACTGAATGAGGGGCTGCTTAATCATTTGCAGGACGGCACGGCAACCACATGAAGCACCCTGGAAAAGCAGAACCAGATGCGGGCTGTTCCCTCTTTCTACACAAACACACTCACACAATTGTGCTGTTCTATAATATTTCATGTTTTATAAAAGGAACAAATATGAATCCGTTTTTTGCTCCCCGGTCTTTAGTAGATAAATAGTGTTCCTCAATCATAGAATGCCTGGTGAAAGGTTGTATGAGGTTGGAAGAGCTAGAGGTAGGAGCAATACACACACACACACACATACACACAAAAAATGCATCTCTCCCACAGTGTTGTTTTGCCCCCAAACCCTAACTCTATATTACATTATCTCATGGAAGCGTATTCCTCTCCAAGGCTTCACACAGAGTGCTCTGTCTCGCTCTCTCCTTCTCTCTCTCTCTCTTCTCTCTCTCTCTCTCTCTCTCTCTCTCTCTCTCTCTCACACAAAACACTTTGAGGTACATCAGCAAAATGCTGTTTCACAATACATTACACATGAAACAGTGCTTGACGGGCACTTCAAAATATACATTATAACTTAATGCATTACATATAATAGCTTGCGATAGCCATACTAGCATATGGCTGTCTCGCTTTACCCTTGTGTTTAGGTCCACCCATATGTTAGGGTTCGGTGAACCCTGAACTGATACACATATTTAATAGAAGGTCCCTGAGTGACACAGCATATTCGAAAACATGTCACGGTTGAAAATGAGGATGATGACGGTGGTGATGATAAAGCTGAGTCACTCGTCCCTCTTGAGTGAAAAGAGCTGAACTGGGTGACTGGGAGGCTTCCAGTACAAACCAGGGGGTAACCAATCATCGTCTATGACATCTTCACCTCATGTTAGGTCAGAGCGGTGATCCTTCTGACGACGCTACGTGACTTATGGTTGACGGTCGTCTTTTGTACCGTGTTTTTGCGATGGCAAACTCTACGGTCAAGAAAACAATTTCAAACATATAGATTATCGAACTTCTGTTTAACTATTAAAACAATTATCAGAAATTGAACAGGCATGGAAATGATAATACCTGAAATAAATAGAAAACCTCTCAACGGCAAGTCTGGTGGGTCAAACTAAAGTTTGAGCATGAACTCATTGGTGGGGACCGTGGACGAAACACTAATCTGAACCAGATTTCAGAGAGACTCTTATCAAGCGCTGACGTCCATGCGAGTGAGAAAAGAATGGGATGGAAATTGGTTTGATGACTCCAGAGACCCCAGGGGAGCTTGGCTCGCTACACACACTCCAAATATTGGATATACTAAATAACAGTATCTGGGGGTAGCAACGGTCAGAAAACAGGGAAGAGGGGCATTCAGGATACACTAAAACAGTCCCATACAGAGTCCCTGTCTAAACCCAGGGATCTTCTGAGGGAAACAAATCAGTGTTGTTTAGTTTGGAATACAGAAAGAATACAAGGTGGAAGATACGATAGCGTAGGCCTAATTAACACGGCCATTTATAATGTTTCAAACAACCAAACAAACAATTACTATCTTGTCTGTTTCTCCTTATTTGAACTCAAAACCACCTTTCCACTCTCTCCATCATACTCTCACTCTCCAACTTTCCGCTAGCAGTATAGTTGCAAGAAGACAACAAATGACAGCTAAAAGCTCAAATGTGTGTGTGTGTGTGTGTGTGTGTGTGTGTGTTTGTGTGAGTACAGGTTGTGAGTCGGCGCTCCTCTTCCCCATGCGCTCGCGCCGCATCTACGCCGCGGTGCTCCCCGACACACCCCTCTCCCTGTCCTCCTTCACCGCCTGCCTGTGGGTGAAGCCGTCCGCCGCCGCCGCCGCCAACCGCACCGTGCTGTTCTCCTACGGAACCCGCCGCAACCCCTACGAGATCCAGCTGCTGCTCAGCGGCGGCTCCGCCCTCTTCACCGTCGGCGGCGAGGCCCACCTGGTGGAGGGGCGGGGTGTGCTCAAAGTGGGCGGGCCCTCCGAGTGGCTCCACCTGTGTGGCGCGTGGAGCTCCCAGCAGGGGCACGCGTCGCTCTGGGCCAACGGGAGGAAAGCGGCCTCCGCCCCGGGCGTGGCCGAGGGTCGAGTCCTGCCCGCCGGCGGCTCCCTCCAGCTGGGCCAAGAGCGGAACGGCTGCTGCCCCGGGTCTCTGGGCGGAGGAGGAGCTGCAGGAGCAGGAGGAGGAGTTGGAAACGGGAGCGGGGTGTCGGGCTTCGAGGACGGGTTCGACCCTCGGCTGGCGTTCGCCGGGAAGATGACGGGCGTCAACGTGTGGGACAGGGTGCTGTCTGAGGAGGAGTTGGCGAGCGTCGCGTCGCGGGACGGCCACGGGTGCGGGCAGAGGGGGAACGTGGTGGCGTGGGCTGTGACGGAGATGGTGCCCCACGGCGGAGCTCAGTTCATCAACTGAAGGGTGGGGCACCGCCCCTCCTCAGTACCCGGAAGCCACTCCAAGTTTCTCATCTTCGTCATCGTCATCATGCGTGTACCGCAAAGATAAGCTTGCATCATCTTTTTAACCGACAATCTGGAATGAATCTATGGTCTGCCTTTCAGACCACCATGCTGTTGTTTGAGATTTGGTTCCTTTTCCTCATTTTCCCACAAGGCTGCTGTTCCCGTATCAAACCTCTTGATATTGAATCCCTTAAAGATCTTATGGTGTAGTTTAGGTAACGTGATCATGTTTAGAGATGAGGCTGCATAGGTACAGGTTTAACTGTTATCGCCATGTCTTTCAGTTTAGTGTTCCGTCGACATTGTGCGGCCAAATACCGCCATGAATTTACAAAGCTAATGACTGTGAGGGAGGTTTACATGTTTGCAGTGCTAATGCTAACACTAACATGTTGTAACGCAACACACACCCACCCACACCCACACACACTAAATATATATTCTGTATAAAGTGAGCCTAACAGCATTTACCAAAGACTTTAGGACTGGAAGAATGAGTTAGTTGTTATGCAGCACATTTAGTAAGTACTGACTCATAATTTATGCATTTACTTTGTAGCCATGCTGGAAAGAAAAGTACTCCAAATGATCTTAATGTGAAATGAAAAAGAGATAAGCACGCATGCACACACACACACACACACACACACACACACACACACACACACACACACACACACACACACACACACACACACACACACATCACACAATAGGATTGGATTTACAATCCGTGACACTGTCAACAGAAACAGTGTGAGCAAGTGCTCAAAACACTTTTACTTCCATCCACTTGCTGATGCAAATTAAGTTGAATTTTTTCAAATTTTTTGTGCAAGGACCTAATTCTGTAATACTATAGGTTTTCCAGTTGTGACACCTATTCTTTAAGTCACATGACCAAAATCAAGAATGTGATAGGAGTAACTGGTGAAACCTATAGCTAAAGGAACCAAGTGATCAGAAAAGGGCTATTTCTTGTTGCTAGCTAGAGACCACATCAAAGGTCTGAAAGACTCTTAAAAGAAAGTGGAATTTGTTTTCATACATGTATTATACTTTTTGTCTTTGTCTTTTGAACTTGCCAAATTTCCATTTATAATGTACTCATCAAAATGTTTACATTTCTTTGAAACATAATTATATGTTAGTATATGTTTTTTCATGTGTTTCTACGTTTTGTAGTTTTCATTTAACTGTGGGGGAATGCATCTTGTCATGTTTAATAAGGAAATTGATGATACCCGATTGCTATGAATCTGTGATATGAGGTGTTTGGAGTGTGAAAAGAGGAACTGTGGGCAATGTTTACAGAATCTAATCTTTAATACTACGTGACATGTACCATAGTGTAAATTCCTTTCACTGACTTTGCTGTTTTTTTGTTAAATTGAATGTATTTTGTACATAAATATGTTAAGATTGGCTGAGTGGGGAGTAAGCTATGAATAAAAACCATTTATGGCTGATCTACTTTGCCAGTCTGAGATGTTCTGTTAATATCTTTGAGCTGTGACTATACACCGAAACTAAAAAATGTCACACACTGACACTACACACTGAAATTACACAATGTAACAGACTGTAACTAAACACTGAAACTACACACTGTAAGAGATAGTAACTAAACACTGAAACTACACTCTGTAACAGACTGTAACTACACACTGTAACTACACACTGTAAGAGACAGTAACTAAACACTGAAACTACACTCTGTAACAGACTGTAACTACACACTGTAACTACACTGTAAGAGACAGTAACTAAATACTGAAACTACACTCTGTAACAGACTGTAACTACACACTGTAACTACACACTTTAAGAGACAGTAACTAAACACTGAAACTACACTCTGTAACAGACTGTAACTACACACTGTAACTAGACTATAACCACATGTTTCAAAGCAGAGGGGGACACAGAGACCTCGCTTGGACTGCTGTCTGGTTCCAAACATTAAGCAATACTTTGAGATCAGGTTTTATGAGGAAAAGGGGGCATATGGGGGGGGGGGGGGGGGGCAGCCCCATGGGACCTGTGTGTAATTTGTGTGTGGCTTTGCGAAAACAAGCCATGTGTGGTTAACCCACAGTGAATATTTTCACTGTGTCTCTTGAAGGCCAATCACACACGCACACACATACGCACACACACACACACACACACACACACACACACACACACACACACACACACACACTTCCTGAACTGAAGGCTTTTGGGTAAAGGGCTTATCTGTTATTGATTGTATTGAGTATGTGTTTATGCATGTAAACGTGTGTGTGTGTGTGTGTGTATGTGCGTGTACTGTCCATATTAACAGGTCAACGGATGTGTGTTTTGTGTACACATGCCTTGTCTAGTTCTTGCATAGTGCAATCACACATTTGCACACACACCTGGGTCTGCATCTGTGCATGTGTGTGTGTAAGAGAGAAAACCACCTCACAGATACATTTATTTCTCACTGGCTGACTGTATGCAACTACGTATTTGTGAAATATTGCTTAGGTTGAGGAAATTGTCAGAAACATTAGATGAGAATTGATGATGCAATTTAAAGTGGGCAGGTTCAGGTCCAAAACTAAATATTTGATTGTGTTTATATACAAATAAGAGAGACAGACAGAGTCAGGGAGTCAGAGAGAGAGAGAGAGAGACAGAGAGAGAGAGAGAGACAGAGAGCGAGGCGAACAAGGAGAGAGAAAGTCCAGGCGTGTATAAAGACGCGCGGCGGCTACGACATTAGCACCAGAGTGCCAGGTTTACATCCACCACAGCTGCTCTGCATCAAGGGGTGAAAACCTGAAACATCCTACCGGCCCCCATGGACCGCTGGACTGATGCAGGCCAAGCAAACGAAACCCTATGAATGTGATCTAGTGCAGCGCTGCACTAAAGAGCTCTGCTCCCTTCCACCCCCGTCACCATCTTCATCGCTCTTCAGATGATATAAACCATGAAACGTGTACACAGTCCCCGCACACACTGTCTGGTGTGGGGGATGTAGGGGAGCTGTAGACTGAAGGGGTATAATATCAGTGACGAATGAGGTTGAGTCAGTGTGAAAATTAAGTTAATTGCAGCAAAATGGCTGTGAGCTTGAGGAACGCTGAGTGTACGGGCTGTGTGGGAGGAGAGAGATGTTAAAGATGGTTCGAACGATAGGAAGATAGATGTAGATAGTAAACTGAAGCTGAAGAATGACACACACACTTGGGAGATGAAAAGATGAACACACACACACACACACACACGTCACTGGGTTTGTTTCTTTAAAATACTTATACCCTAAAATACCTTCCAAACCAGCTGTAGCTCATTAGCTGAACTGTTTTATTATGAAATGACCAACCTGCAAGGCCTTTGTCCCGATGCAACACATATCTGTGTGTGTGTGTATGAGTTAGTGTGTGTGTGTGTGTGCTGTGACCATATGTCCCCCTAATGAGTGTGGCCCTCTTCATGTTGAGGATTAAAAGAGACAGGCCCAGATACGCCCAGAACAGCTCCCTTTAAACTCAATGGTTAGAAGTTATGGCACTTAGTCATTCTACTTAACCTCTGTTTAAGTGCGCCCTAGATTGCTGGCTTCTGGGACTGAACATTAGTGTCCCCCTGTTAGCTCAATTAATGTATTTCCCTATTTGGCAGCAAGGGAAAAGCTGTACATATCAAACTGTAATGATATGTAATAATCTGTATTATTAAACATACAGTACATGATGTCTTCCCCTCCGTTATGTAGACAGTACAGCAACCCACAGCACAGTTTTGTTATGTCCCTGCTTGTCATTTTCACATAAACATTTAGGAGATTGGACATATGAACATATGTTATTGAATGAATCAATTTCAATGCAGAAGTCAGAGCAGACTTTGGGGTATGGGTCAGACACTTTGGAGTACAATGCTAGCTTCATCTTAGCATAACTCAATGAGTCATGTCAAGATGTTTGGAACTCTTGGGATACAGAAACCACAGCCACAACTATGAGATCCTGAAGGAAAAGTGTGTATTCAGTAGACTCAGCGAATTGGTTCGAAACGCATGATAAAAAACCTTAACAGCAGTAATGGGGCAGAAAGCATTCCATATATAGACGTGTAGCCATGGGTGTGTAGGTTTTAATGTTGTAAAAGTATATCCAATTGG
>JACYXH010000772.1:3196384-3236384 GCA_026745465.1 Lota lota
GTGTGTGTGTGTGTGTGTGTGTGTGTGTGCAGGGGGTCCTCTGGTAGACACGTAAGGACAATATAATTTTGCTGTCCCCCCGAACATCACTATTGATGAAGACAGAGAGAGACTTTGCGACAGAAAGATAGATAGATAGAGAGAGAGAGAGAGAGAGAGAGAGAGAGAGAGAGAGAACACTAGCTCTTTTGTATGGCCAGTCCCTTCCCCCTCTTTGCCCTTTCTGCACTAAAGTGAGGCCTATATCTCAATGCAATGTGCACCTGTGGACTAGCGCGCGCACAAACACACTCACACACACACACGGGCACACACACACACCTTGGGTACATATGCTTACTCATCACAGTTTGATGCGGAGTGGTCTAGATTTTATTACCATGTTTATTTATGCACATAATGATCCTGTCTTTATAAAGAGGACAAATAAGAAGGCGTTGTGACGGGGAAGAGGGGGTAGGTTGCTCAAAACTTAGTTCCCAATGATCTTTGTGTTCAAAATGTGTATTCTGACAGACACACAAAGAGATGGACGTTGCTCAAAGTAGGTCTACATGGATGCAGATAAATGTGTATACTGGGCAATGAGAGCAATGAGTCTCTGTGTATGTGTGACGGAGAGAGAGGTTTCCATTATTAATGGTCTTGCAGTTATTCAACCGTGGGAGAAACTTGGGAAAGAGAGAGGATAATTAGCTTCTGAGAAAAATCTCAATGATCCCACATTGCATGCAGTGTGCTCTAACCTCTAATGATATGGGAGGTAGACTGCTCCACTATGCAGGTAGCCCAGCAGGCGTAGTCAAGCATACAGCCGTTACTGAAGTGACGCGACCTTGTACAACACAAAAGTGCACGTCAAGATGCTACCGTGCACTGTGCATAATACGACAAGGCAACACACACACAAGACAACAAGGCATGTTTTTTTGTAACCATCTGTGCCCTTTAAAAGGGTATACAGAACAGGCTAGGTTTTGTAATTTAACCACTATTAATATTGTCTGCACTTGTTATTACATATGTGTGTGTGTGTCTGCGTCTGTGTGTGTGTGTGTGTGTGTGTGTGTAAATGATGTGGTCTGGTGGTGTGTGTTTGTGTGTGCTCACACACAGGCTTGATTATTGATTAATTAATTGATAAATAACCACAACATTTACATTTGAAAGAGCAATGCACTAACGAGCCCACTCTGCAATTACCATTCATGTGGTTTTACGCCGTTAGATCCATTATTCATGTGTGCTTCCTGTTTCATCGACTATAATGGATTTGAGGGTCGGAGCTAGGACACAGGCAGTCAGCTCACTTGATGGAAAGCCTGGCAAATGGAAGTGACAGTGTTTGAAGGTGCTGTTCCAGCTACTAACCACTCAAAGCCCTTAACCTGTTGCCCC
The DNA here is from genome assembly GCA_026745465.1 of Lota lota. Lineage (NCBI taxonomy): Eukaryota > Metazoa > Chordata > Actinopteri > Gadiformes > Lotidae > Lota > Lota lota. Next base: position 3,197,783 of record JACYXH010000772.1, read on the forward strand.
CAGCCTCCCGACCCCCCCAGGGGCCTTGCTCAAGGGAGCCTAGCCAGGAAGAACTTGCAACCCATGTGGTAAGGGTTTACAGTCTGACATACTGTTTCTCCAGTAATATAAAAAAAAAAAGCCTGAAACTAACCAAAGCCCCTATTTGCATTTGCTTTAGTTTTGGGTGGCTGGTCCACTGCTAGAATATACATCAACACACACACACACACACACACACACACACACACACACACACACACACACACACACACACAGCCACACACACACACACACACACACACACACACACACACACACACACACACACACATATTCAGTTCTCGTGGGTACGACGGCAGCTTCCTTTTTTTTGAACCCACGTGCATAATCCCCGTGTTCTATAACGCCAGAGCCTACTGCATTCTTGAACTGGACAGAACGGAAGCCACCCCTTATTCACCAACCATTCCCCAACCACCACCTCGCTCTGTCCGTCTGTCTTCGTCTCTTTCAATCGCCCTCAGAAGAACTCGGTGTCCTTGAGCAGTCTTGGAATGCGCTGGGACAACTAAAAAGAGTAGCCGCCCCTTTGAAACGCGTATTGTATCACAGAGGACCAACCTAGGTCCCGGAGCAGACCTATAATAGACCTGCAAATAGGGATTCGCCGACCAGATTCAACGTGAAAACATCGAAAGAACACACACATTAAAATAAAAATAAAAAGATAGTCATGGAGCGACAGTGAGAGGGAGGCAGATAACGGGGGACGGGGGACGGACGTTGGGGGGTTGAAGCAGGTGAAAATATGACAAACAAAATATTATAGAGGTGATATATTATAGATATAGAGAGGTGTTTCGATCCATTTGTCAAACCCATGCATTTCTCTCCCGGTTGCGTTGCGCCACTTGCATTTCTGTTACATGGGAAAGAACACGCTTCTTGTACGATCCACCTGCGCACCTTCATGAGCGATTTCTTGTCAACTGTCGACTGTCTTTTACACATGTTTAGTACCAACGTGAGCTTAAATCGCAATATAAATCCCCGTATCAAAGTGGACATTGATATGTGATCCAGCCTCCTGTGAGGCAACTTTCCAGACATCAAGGAAAGGATGGCATAAATACATTTCCCTGGCAACGCTTTTCATACGCCAGTCACCGAATTCGTAGAAAACCCATAGTCTGCTTTAGAAAAGGCGAATTACCTGTGAGAGAGAGTCCATTCGCGTCGCGCTTTTCTTCAAAAATATATAAAAATATTTCTAAAACGCGATAGCCAAATTATCCATGGACTGCTCAAGTTCTCCCTCCGGGCAGGATTTCGTCTTCGCACAATATTAGCAAGCGCGCCACCGTGTGGTGAAGGACGACTTCGCGCATAGCAACAAGTGAAACGATTTTGGTCCACACACCGATTTTATTCTACATGAATAATACAAACAAAGCCAACAATCCATTGAATTTAAATAATTATGATGATTGGAGGACCAATAGCTCTATGCACGAGGGTAACCCACCCCCTTAGTCGTGTCAGCTTTACAAATTACCATTCAATAACCTCTAAATATACAGACTTCAAAATAGTTACACGTACAATAGATAGATAGATAGATAGATAGATAGATAGATAGATAGATAGATAGATAGATAGATTGATTGATTGATTGATTGATCAATCGATCAATTGATGGATAGGTAGGTAGTTAGAGAGATTGAGAGAGAGACAGACACACAGATAGATAGATAGATAGATAGATAGATAGATAGATAGATAGATAGATAGATAGATAGATAGATAGATAGATAGATAGATAGATAGATAGATAGATAGATAGATAGATAGATCATCAAAAAAATTTTTTATAATACTGTAGTTATACCCTTGAACAGTAGATGGTGCTAAATCCTCTGAAGCTGAGTGAAGCGGAAGTGAAAGATTTGTGTCATTCATGGGTGTAGGGTGCCATGGAAGATAGGAGGTACTCCGTTTAGTATCAGCTGGTCAACATAATAGCGTTACGGTGTCCGCTACCTTCCTGCCATAAACGAGTTTTAGTTTAATGTGTAGAGATGGCAGACAACATTGCACTACTGCGGAGTGACGTCCGACGAGTCAGGTCAGATATGAAAACGATTTTCGTTCATGTATAGCACATCCTTTGTGTCTGTTTCAACGGCTCTTTAATATTATCCGAGTGTGTCCTATTTAACATTGTATTAATGTGAGGTGGTTATAGGATTAACGATGTTTGAATATACGTTTAGCATCTAACCCGGGTCACAATGAATCAGTTTTTGCAACATTGTGATTGTGTGATTATGATTGTAGCGCGGTTGTCCGCCGACTTGACAGTGGCTTTTTATTTCACTTTAGTGGTTGTTATAGGGCCACCTGCAACAGGGTTCGCATATTCATTCCAACTACGTTTCCCATTCGATTACACATCCGTCATGCATTGAATTGTGTTGTTAATTTCTGTGTAACCATTTTGCAGACTCCTGAAATGACAACTGGTGTAGTGGCACCAGACTGTACCACAACAGTCTGTACACCTCCTACGACACTCCTCGAGGAAACAAACACAAACTTCTCCTGGCACCGCATCCTTCGCCTTCCTCTGTGAAGCACGGACAAGGACCATCCGGATCCTCCATGGCGACCACCCGCTTCCCCGGGAAGGGTGGAGACGTGGCCATAGGAGCGAACTTCAGCAACCCGACCCAGAGTGCACCGTTCTGTGTGAACGGGACGGAGTGGATCCTGTACCTGCTGGAGGAATGTGTGGACAACGTCTGGGAGTACTGGAGCGTAATCATAGGACTGATATCCATGTTCTGTTTTCTTCTATCCACTTTGCCGTGAGTTCATTAAATGTATGACACTTATAATATTATAGGCATACTTTAAACAACTTTAGCAGAACTTACACAGGGTTGTCAATATTTTCTGGATTCCTCTTGTATAACAGTCAGGTTTACGAGGCCAACCGTAATGGTAAAGTGGAAGAGGCCATGTCTTTTGGATTCCTGTTCTTTCTCTTCAGTGGAGACCTCACCAGTTTTGCTGGCTGCTACCTTACTAGCCAGCTGCCCATACAGGTAAACCGGTTGGTGAACATTCCTGTTCAGCTAACGGCCAGTTGTGTTGTACCCATTTGACCTACCTCATTTTCAGTGGATTTAGCTTTGTATATCAATATAGGGCTTGTTCATACAATGCAATGTGATTGTGAGTGTATTCCATGCGCTCCCCTCTCTTTCAGATGGTCACAGTGGTGTTCTACATGTTTACTGACATGGTCCTCTTCTCCCAGTTCCTCTACTACAAGATCAAGAACAGCTCTACCAGGGGTAAGGGGCCTGACACAATCTCCCTTCAGGGAGATAACAGAGAGAGGGAAATGACCAGGAAACCACTAACAAATGACATTGCGTCGGTGCGGTTACAGATTTGTGACCTACTGCTCTACACCATAGACTCGGAGAGCTCCTCGCCTCCAAGCCAAACAAGTGTCTTTGTAGTAGTGATCCAACAAGCCTCTGGGTCTAGGAGGCTGGGGGGTGGTGTTCTCTGCTCATTGGGGTGCAGGTCAAGGGAGGAGTCCTGGCTGATCACACATTGTCCTTATAAATGAATATAAATTAAATTATGTTAAGCTTTCTCCTTCACTCATTGCCCTCTACCATGATTGTGTTACTGGCAAGTCGTAACAACAGTTTAGGCATGTCTTATGCTTGGACTGGTTGTTGCGAGGCATGCAGTCCAAAGGACTATGGAGTCGTCATATTGGTATCAACACACGGCACATATTACTTACCAAGCTAGGCTTGGTTTAGGCCCGCAGTGTGGCCTTAATCACTGGATATGTAATATATATGGGTATTATGGGTGGGGTCGTTTTGCCATTGTCTCTTTATCATGTGTGTGTGTGTGTGTGTGTGTGTGTGTGTGTGTGTGTGTGTATTCCAGAAAACCCTCTCCTTAAGTGGGTGTGCTTCTTGTGGTGTGGGTCTGCCAGCCTTTTTTTCCTGGTCCTCCCCAAACTCATCACGGACGACAATGCCTCCTTAGATACACAGGTAGGGCCAAATGGTTATTACTAATATCATAAACAGTATTATTAAATTGCTGTTTTGTTGTTATTACTGTCTCAGTTTCTGTCTTGTGTGCTTGCTCGCTTTAGAGTCATGATAAGTCCCACACAGTAGAGATGACTGGCTACGTCTGTGGATACCTGGCTTCCATCTTCTACCTCTTCTCCCGCTTCCCGCAGCTTTATAAAAACGTAAGGGAGATTATTCTACATTCTTTCTCTCTCTCAAATTCAAAACATATGGCAAATGCATAGTTAAGCATATTGCAAATGCATATTGCACACATCACATATTTCCTGTGTGTGTGTGTGTGTGTGTATCTGACTGAGTAATCTATGTTTCTGTCAGTCACAATTTGACAGCAAAAGTGGCTTGTTGTCAAATTGTATTTGGTGTGTTGATTTAGGTCTCAAATGTGGTTGCATTCAATTAGCCTCATGCAGTTGCACTGGTGTGTGCGTGTGTGTGTGTGTTCATTGATTATGGAGCATTTGTATTTGGTGAACCCATTGCTTACATTTTTAATAACGTAAAGAGACTGTAGGGTCCATTTTGAGCTACATTGTAATTTTTATAGATTAAATGAAAACATTTAACATTTTAATTATAAGTGGGTTATAAAAGGAGAATGGTGGAGCTGAGGATGTCACTGTAAAGACACTGAATAATTATAACTGTCAAAGTCGATATTTAAGTGCCATTTTTCCTTTACTGATTAATCTTTTGTATGTTTTTCGATCAGACACCCCATTAGGGGAACACTTTCTCTTTCTTTTAAGCACAATCGTATCTCAATTTCTGGCCTGTAAAAAGAATTAAGATTACAAACCGATCGTTGAAAGTTAAACCCTTCCTTCTGCAGTTCCGGCGGCACTCAACAGAAGGAACGTCCTACCTGCTGTTCGCCCTGGCCATGATGGGCAATGGGACCTACGGGCTGAGTGTCATCGTGGTCCTGCCTGCACTGAAGGGCTCCAGACGGACTTTCATCCTCAAACACCTGCCCTGGCTCATTGGTAGCCTTGGAGTCCTGGTCCTCGACTTCTTTGTATCCTTGTCTGTGCCTTTTTTGGTGAAGTGTGTTACTGTTTGGAAAGAAAGTGAATATTGCCATAGTTAGGAATCAAAGATGGCCGTAATAATTAGGGATGCAAAGTTATGTGGCTCTCTTATAGGTATGTCATTTTGTTGACTTAGCAGTTTTGCCAAGTAACCAGTTTTGTAAAGTTACAGATTAGGTTTGCTATGTTGCTAGAGCATGTTGCTAGAAAATGTGGCTAAGGAATCCATGTTGCGTTTCTTTCTGTGTGTCTGGATTACTTGTTCCTTAACCTTGTCAGGTGACGGCGCAGTTCGTCATGTACAGGAAAAGCAAGCCGGCTAAGAAGAGTGTCTCATTGGTCAGAGTCCAGGAAGTAGAACCTCTGCTCTACGAGGAAGACGAACTGTCTGCCCTATAGCACACACAGTAATCAACAATATACAAGAACGGAACGCACCTTTCAATGCTAAAAAAGTGCCCTGCACATTTTTGGGACCTTTTATCAAAACCCCTCATTTGAATAGTATTCATTTGGAGGTTTTGCAAACTGTATATTCCAATCAAGTACTGAATAATGCCAATAACTATTTAAGACTGTTACAGTATATGCAGCATTTAATTTTTTTGACACTGGTAGTGAACGTTTCCTTTGGAGACGTATTTATTTTCATTTGTGTACTCGTTTCAATTAACGGCTTATTTTATTGATTCCTTTGGGATTGTACACACCCATAGGTTGATGCTTCATGCCAGATATCACATGACAAGGGAATCCCCCATTGAAAACTCTTACTGAGCTTTGATTGTTGGGTGAGACAGCAGTATCAGTTTAAATGCAGACAATGTTGACAATAGAAAGCCATATAGTCGTATATGCTGCATCTGCACTAGACAGATGACAATGAATGCTTTGGAATCTGGTGTCAATTTAGGAAGTATTTCTGGTAAGGAAAGTACTGCTTGTATTTTTGTCATGTGTAAGTTATATTATGTCCATCTTTCATGATGTTAATAGTAGGCTACCATGTATAGCAATATTAACATAATTTATGATATAACGTATTAAGAGAAATAGTTGAGTGTTTTTGGCATGACACCTTGTCCTCTCTGCTGCTCCTGTTGAACACACACACACACCAGCTTTTATAATGCCCCTCTAGGGAAGACTCCAGACTTTCTGGAGTAAAACCTGACATACAGGAACATCTGGCCAAGCCATTGTGTCATATACATTTTTTTTATATCGGCTGACAAAGATAAGGACAGGTACACCTGCATGCCATTTGTCTCTTTTTTAACCATCTTTAGCCCACATCCATTGCTCCCAGCTTTCTACTATGTAGTGTTTGTATGCTGAGCTGCAGAAGCCCCTATCATCTGTGCCTTTTTTAAACATATTTTAATTGTGCATTCCATGGGCTGCATTGCATCCAATGTAATGCTGCCTTGAACACATATATTTTGGATTTCTACTTTTTATATTGTCAATCTCCGCTTTAAATGGTGTGATGTCTTATGTCGGTCTCTGGAGCTGAGTAGAAACAAGCTTTACATTTTTGTACATTATCTGATTACCATTTGAAGATATAAAAAAAGTAAAGTGAGTAGAATAGAGTGATTAGAAATTTGCAAAGATTAAGGAGATGCGGTTGTGAGCAATGTATCACGTTTTATATCCACTCTGCACCGGCATTACATTATTTATATATATTTAGGTTTGAAGCATTTCAAAGAATAGCAACAAAGAATAGTAACATGAACCTTGTAAAGAATGGACTAACACAAATAGTTGGACTATCCTTGCACAGTTTACTTTTTCTGCTTTGTCATCACACATGGGGAATAATAGTGTGCCTTTATTAATTTCTTACATTTTAATTTGTACCTTCAAATACCTTTGGGATTGTGTCATAGCTGACCTTGCCTACTGAATAACTATAAACTAGAAAGCAGATGTCTCTACCTCATTTGTGTGGATAGGGTGGTTCATTTGCCTTGTGTGTACCCTGTTCATTTTGGAGAAGAGAATTATGCACATAACTCAGTCCTACACAAGAACATTTGTTTGAAGTTGGAACCTCAATTCATTGATAAGAATAAGATAATGTTGATATCTTTGTGTGAAATACATTTGTTATTTGTAAGCTAAGTCAATGATAAATAAAAATACTGCTTTGGATTTTGTGAAGAAGACTTTCAATACCAATGTGTTGTAAATTCATATTGTTGCAATATTGTTGCATATTTTTGTATTGTTTCGAAATTATTGTAATTTTCTACATCACTGACACCTTCTTAGATCACTTGCATTCCGGTTAATATCTTTTCACTCTCAAATGGGTTCGTGGGCATTTTAGATATTCTAAATAATTTGCTTTATAATTTATTCATATTTAGTAACTATGGTATAAGGCAATATAATTGCTCTTCACAAAATCTTTTTTACAGTTTTACAGATGCATGTTTGGTTTAAAGTACACCATAGTTGATGTTATTCTACGTATGTACAAAACCTCAATAAAGTACAATATACTCTTGTAACTGTGGCTCTCCTATTTAGGAAAGCCACCGTTTCTTACTGAATGGTAAGAAACACACACATCATTATCGTCTATGACAGAGTTGTGTCACAGAGTCACAACACTTCCGACATTAACAACACATAACACATTCGAGTCCATATTTCACCGACTTCTATAGGAACCAAAACGTCGAAATATTAGTCAGAGGGCGGGAATAGGGAAATGTCTTTCGTGGTAGGAGGGACTTCCTTTGGGTAGCAGTTGGCTGGCAGGCAGCTGCTTTGAGGTGACACGTATATCAAATTAAAGGTGCTATGGAGGCCGTGTCTGAGAGTGGGGACTTTACTTTTCGGTCAATTTGAGACTTCACTGAATAGCTGCACCGAAAGAGCAAACGTCGGATTAAAGAAAACGACGTCGCAAGAAAGTCCGCTGCCCTGACCCACCGTGCGATTCAGCGGAGTAGGACTTTGACGTGCGTTGGTTACTCAAGCGAACATATGAACAGCTTACTTGGCAGCAGTAACTTGTGGAGAAATCGCGTGGATGTGGATCGCTGTGAGAATGTGTACACAATTGGATCGCTGTGAGAATGTGTACACCATCAGTTTCAGTGGGATTTTCCTCTATGCGAACATGCCCATAATCCGAGGGTGATTTTCTTCGCGTCACAAGGAAAGTAAAAAGTTGTCGGGAAGTTTTGCGCAGCATAAACGGGGCTTGCGGGAGCAGACCGCGGGGAGGGGTGCGGGCTGAACATGGGGAACGGGGTGTGCTCAAGGAGACAGCGGAGGATTTTCCAGTCTCTTCTGCTGCTCACCGTGGTGTTCGGAATGATCTACGGGGGTATGATGTCTTACGAGATGCACAAGCAGCTCAAAAGAACCGAAGCGACGGCGCTCAAGTACCAACAACACCAGGAGTCGCTCTCGGCACAGCTGCAAGGTAAACACACAATCGGAGTGTGCTTTGCTGTGCTTACTGTCTGAAACACGAAACACGAATCGCAACCGCACGCGTTATTGCAAGACCGTGTGAATAAACATCGTGGCATGCGGTGTTTTGTTTCACCTGATTTAACAACCGATGGTCCACAGGAATCGCAGTGGATGTCCATGGCCTGATGTAATCGGGTCATATACACAGTCTAGTTGCATTGAAGTTGTGTCAACTTGACTCTTGTATAGTTGTCTGGAACCTTTCACCTATAGGTAACCGTCTACTCTTCTAGTAAAACCAGGTTAAGAAGACGTATTAGCACACTTGGCTTTAGATTTGTTCAGCCGTGTAATGGTTAGGATTAGTGCTGTGCCGTAGACTCTTTGTACATCTTACCTTTAGTGTGTGTGTGTGTGTGTGTGTGTGTGTGTGTGTGTGTGTGTGTGTGTGTGTGTGTGTGTGTGTGTGTGTGCGTGCGCATGCGTGTGTGTGTGTGTGTGTGTGTGTGTGTGTGTGTGTGTCTGTGTCTCAAAAGACGTGTAGGTGCATTGTTGGTTTTTGCGGTTGTGTTGGGATAATTATGATGCAGCCTTCATATCAGCTGTGATATGGAAGACAACATACCGCCGGTCTTTAGAACTGTCCTCTAGCACACCCGATCCTCTGAAATCCCCAGGGGGAATAGGACATTTGTTTCAGCTACTTTGATGAACCATATATAACAACAACCAATGCAAACAAACTGCAATATTCATTCCAAAGCGAAGGTTTGTCTTTGCTACATTATACGGCATCCTTATCTATAGGTGAAATGACAGAGGATGGTTTGTTAAGTTGTAATGAACATGCAATTACTATTGGAATTCCACCAAGATGGCGAGAAGAGAATCCTGGACTCTCACCATCATAGTGAAGCAAAGTCTACTGTTCAGCAATAGGCCTACTACTTGGCTACAGATGAGAACTCTGGCAAGTATTAGTATTAGTCAAAACTTATTCAAAAGCTTTGCAGTTAAACCTGCCACAATCCCAGCAAACATCCCAATTTACCCCACTCAAGTGCGTTTGATTTTTATTTGCCTTGCAACTAGTCAGTTTATAACCATAGGCATTCTATAAACAGGTGTTCCTTGTAGTTCATCGTGGTAAAGCAGGAAACTTGTTATTTTACCCACGTCATGTAGGCAGTTGTTTTAAGAGCTGCTGCTTAGTCTGTACAAATGATTATTTCTACACATAGAAAAGGCAAGTCATACAGTGGACATTTCCGTTGAACCTAAAAGCAAGATCAATATGTCCAAAGCGATACTTAGCTCTTCAGCCACACACCCTTTTCGGCAAACAGTTTGTTTCAACTGAACTTCTCCCCTGGTTACTGATCTATTATTATATACAGTTATCGTAAAGAGAGCTGGCGGCCTTCTTTCATGTATAATCCCAAACACATTTCAGGTGGTGCCCAGTTTAACTTGCAGCTCAATAGCACCACTGTTTGCCTCCGCCTATGAGACCTATTCTACCACGACTGCCGCTATAGTGTTAAGCTCGGTCAGCTCTTGTTTCTCCCTGGAATGACTACTGTGTGTACATATATATATATATACACACATGTACATGAGAAGAGGCCGGCTTAGCAAGAACAGAGGTGACACTTTTCCCAGCGGAGTGGAGCCGCTGCACCCCACTCGTACACATTATTGTTCTGAAGTGATGGAAGCATCGCTCCATCAACAGCCATGGGTCATCTGATATCCCCTCTACTCTGGTGGTTGTTGCCATGAAGTGACCTATATTTAGAGGTGGGCCGTGGCTTCGATGGGGCACAGAGCCAGCCCTATTGATCCTTGTTGGCACGCTGAATCCACAAATTGCAATTGAAAAGTGACGCATGCATTCTGAAAACTGTCCACTGGCATACAAATGCACACACACGCACAAACACGTTATGTTACCATAAGACCCACTGCCATACCAAACTGAAACATGGATGTAAAGTTACTTACTTCCTGCCCACACACATAAGACCCATCCAGTTATGGGTTTGCGTAACCATATCTTCTTCAAAATAAATGAAACAGGATTAATTTCCTTGTAATAATCATAAATCATGCTTTATTACAATAGGACATTTGAATGATTTCCAAATGTGGACCACTAATGAAATGATATGCGTTGATTAAAAGCAAATGGATTAGGCCTATGTGTGTATAACAAAACAGATCAGGCCCATGTGTGTATAGCTAAACAGATTAGGCCTATGTGTGTTTAACTATTCACACAGACACGTACACCAATTGGAATGCCCAGTAGCAACTTTGGACTTACCACAGGTTGTGTTGCAAATGGTGGGATGCTAGTTGAATTATTGGTTCTTCCTGGCATAAGGGTTGATGTTTCATTAAGAAAGACATCCTTGGCCCACTGACAAGGCCATTGCCACTTTGATGTATCTTGTGGGAATGTCAACTGAATGATTCAGCCTAATGTCAACTGAACTATTCAGCATTCCATTTTTGGCATAACTGACAAACCTTTGTTGAAGTGCAGACTTGCTGAAAACCGGGTTTATTAATGTCCTAAAAGTAAAAAACAATATTGATGCACAACTAATATCATGAGCTGCAAATCAATTAGTATGGTACAGTCTATTCCAGATGAGCTGGTTGTTCTCTTGAATGTTTGACCCCAGTGTTGGTGGGTCAATGTGTGCATGGACGGGTGAATTGGAGCCACTAAAGCACATTGTGTGATGGTAGCAGCCAGAAAAGTGCTCTGCAGTCTTATTTGCCGGCCCATAATGCTATCTTACCGAGTCCCGACTCCCAGAGTTCAGGGTCCAGTGTGGAAGATGTGCCCCCAAGGCCTACCCAACAAGTTTGTAAGGGAGCTGCATTTCCCACCTGTCTCCGGTGAACCTGAGTAGGGTTTCAGGAGAAGGATGCTGGGCCTTGGAGCCCCGCCCTCACCTGTGTGCGCTCATTCTGGCTGTTACCTCAGCAACACCACAGGCTGCCGTTGACTGCAGTGAAAGATGTAAGAGGAGTTGAAAGGGCCACATTAAACCACACTGCCATGGGGATTCTTAATGTTTGACCACACTGTCTGGGAACCTAGATTAAAGCCAGAGAAGAGGAGAGTGCTGTGGGACCAACATAGAGATCAGGGATCTCTGCTGGATGGATATCTGCTGGCGAGCATGGCTATATTGACAACATTTTGTCCATCTGAGCTGTAAATCTTGCAGTAGTCGGTAGAATAACATGATGTAGACAATTCAAACAAATCTGAGTGAGTAATAGATCAAGAGAGGCTTGCCAGGGTATTTTGTTAATGTTTTGACCCAATCCTTACATGATTTCACAAAATTAAGTTACGGAAGTCAAAGTCATCAAAAATGCTCCTGAAAAGCAAATGCAGTTGGCAAAAGTTGCCTCTTGATGAGGAAATAAAATGAAAATTTGAGCACCCAGATCAGCATCTTATCAACCAGTTCAAACACATATACATGGTCAAAATGGCTTAATGACCTTTTGACTTTTAAATGTGACACCGTGGGCGTCAGCATATATTGTATTATAGATAGATAGATAGATCCCATGACTTTTCAAGTGTGCAAAAAAACAACTATTTTCATTGACTGAAAAAACGACACTTCATATATCTCAGAGATGTCTATCCAAATGGGGTTGTGATTAATTACAAGAAACTAGATTAAGTTCATCCGATGTGATGGGGTCTAATGGATCTACTCAGTTCTTACTACTTGAACATTTTAATTGTTTCTATGCCAAAAATGATTTCTGTAATTCCTTGGAATTAAATCACACACATGGTATGTTGATATAGCAGCCCTTTGCAAATACGGATATTTCACAATTTGATTTCACAATAACGCTAACAAAAAATGACCAGAGAGTGAGTAGTATTTTAGAAATCATTTATAAATTATCACGTGACCCACAGCGTTCTGGCTGTGGGTGTGTGTGTTTGTGCGGTTTCAGTTTGAATGAACACACAGTTTATTTTCAGCTAAAGTTGATGGTTGAACCCACTTTTTCTCAAAGCACTGCATGGAAGAAAGTAAGTACACCCACTGTATGCTGATCAAATCCTGAAGCCTGATAGCCTGATTTGGATGAAAATGGGTCACAGTACTGAAGCAGGATGCTCTTGCAATGCAGCTCCATGTTTAGTGCTCAAAGGCATCCAAACCTTTTTATTGGGCTGAGCAGAAGTCAAAAGAAGTGAGCAAGGTATTTGAGGACAAACTAAAATCCTAACAGCCCCACGTATGCGTTAGCTATAGGTTTGTCTTATGCCAGGATCAGACTATACAAATTGTTTGTCCTTTACCATGGTCACCATGTCAAATTAGCCAATTATTGCAACATAACATTTTGCTGTGACTTGGGCTGTAGACAGGGCACACTTCTGTTTTCACGACCTAGCATCAAGTGCACCTGGGAGGGGTCAATATTTAATTCATCCACATCAGTGTAGGAGTTGTCAAACAATACCAAAACGGTTTAAAAAAACATGTCGGGGGTCTTTGAGCGTCCTATATGCCCACATCGGAAGCTTTTGACTGTGTCACGCTAAACGGGGTACGATACCCTGATCAGATGTCCTGATGTTCATAATCGCTTGCAACGCTTAAAGATTGTGTGCAACAACCAAAAAAATTATAATAATTTGATTCTGGCTAAATTTGTGTAGTCCGATCCCGGCATTAGGGACTTCAAAATCCACAGAGGTGTACCTGTACCAGCAAACGCTGTGGACAATTGCTGTAGCACAGCTTTTATGATGGCATGACTTCAACTTGTTAGTAGATCAAAGGAATGCTCAAAATATTTTTACAGTGTCAGTATTATAATGTTCATAAAACCTTTTCTGTCTTTCGAGGCGTTTGTTTTGCTCTTTGTTACAGTCGGGGGCCTTAGGGATACTTTTGTGCAAATCAGTCTAAAAGTACCAAATATGGCACAGATTTATCCCAGGGCATGCTCTAATGATTTAGCGAGAGCGCCCGTGCCAGCGACCCCTAGGGTCACCGGGGCGGCCAGATCCAAATGGCCGCCCCCAAAAAAAGGTTGAATCTACAACTTTTGAACCAGATGAGTTAAGTTAACACAGGAAAGCCTGGGAGATGGTGAGTCAAAGTGGTACCCTTGAGAGAGTGAGGGAATGGAGGATGGCCTGAGAGAGTAAATTACATGATGACTGAGAGAGGGAGGGAGAAGGTTAAAGGTTTGGCAGCATTTGGCGATGAGATAGCTCAATCTTCCTGGGGCGAGTTCATTTATTTTATATTTTTCAGTCCAATTTTGTCTGTTCAGTGTTGGTTGTTTGCTTAAACTTTATATATCATGTATTTCTTGGAACACCAAAACATCTAGGCCTGTAGCTTACTGCTTATTACACATACTATGTGTAATATACTAATGTTTCTTCTACATTATTTTAAACACCAAAATACCCTTGCTTTTTTACTATTTTACATCACTCTTGGATCAACTGTGCCTTGGGTTTCCAAACACCACCAAATGATGCGCAATATCTGCAAACATCCGTTTCATGCTAAAATTGTGTTTTACTGGAATCCTGAGGCACTGTGTGCTGGGTTGTGCAACAACTTTATTGTGCTGAGCAGTTCAGCGAAACAGGAAAATTAGCAAAACCGAGGGTATTGTCAGCGGTTAATAAATGGAAGCCATGATGGCAGTTACTGGATGAGAGAGGAGGAGAAAATATTGTAATTTCCTTTAGGGAATACAGGTACTTAGGAGTGTACTGATTCAATGCAAAATCGTGGAGTTTTGTCACGTGCAATATCCATGACTGATGGTCCTGCCAGCTCTGGGACAATCCAGGAAGTGTATCGGATTGATGTTGCCCTCCTGCTGAGTACCTGTGGGGGTTAGTATTCTGATGAAGCCACGCAGTCCTTTGTGATAAATGCCTCCCATATGGCACATGAAGGTGCTAAAACGAACAAATCAGAAGTTATTTGGAGGTACTGGGCCTATGCCTGGGTCTGGTGAGGAATACCACAACTTTCTGCTGGCAGAGAAACTGTCAGACTGATGAAGACACCGCCACTAAACAAATATTGAGCTGCTCCATCATTTTAGTCACATTTAGGCACATTTCCTTTGCATTCGACTCCAGTATTGCTGTTGTTTGTCAATGTAAAATGGAATGCTGTGTATGCTGTGTGTATCATTTTTTTTCACTGCATTGTTTTGAACCTTCTTTCTTTTTAATCCTATTTGTTTTCTTCCTTCTTTTGTTCCTTCCGTCCTTCAGTGGTGTACGAGCATCGCTCCCGGTTGGAGAAGTCTCTGCAGAAGGAGAGGGTGGAGCACAAAAAGGCAAAAGAAGGTAACCCTAAAGGAACCAAAACATATCACAAAGGGATGGATCCACTACACAGCTATCACATTCTTATTCAAAATAGGATTTAGGAGAATGTCTAAACGTATATTAATATACTTCTCAAGGTCAGTTAATAAACTCAGTCTGAAGATTGTAGGGGTGTGGTCTGAATTTTCTGACGCTCAATGCACACCTTGATAACCCTTAATAGCATCATTAGAAGTAAATGACGGAATTATGTTGGCCATCACTTTAGGGAGGGAAATGCACGGGAATCCCATAGAGGTCAGGCATGTATGCAGGAACTAAATAATGTTGACGGATGACAACAAAGGATGATGGAGTATATAAGGCCTCCTACCCACTAGGCGACTTTTAAAGTCAAGGCCGACTTTGGCAGTACACACTGCACGGCTGTTCTTGACGATCAGTCTTGCCTTGCCGACGGTCCACACTAGGCGACTGGGAACATGCGGGGGTACATACATGAATTAACTGACCGTATCTTACGTAAATAGAGGCACAGCTTCCATTTCAGTGTAGTGTAAGCTGCAGTATACAATATATTTGCTTTTTTTACACTTCTGTCCACTTCTGTCTAACCAGTCCATAAGCTAATTTGGTTTTCTTTTATATAAAAAAAAAAAAGTAACCACAGTTGTCTTACAACAATGACTATTAGTATTTATCCTGGTGGAAATCTTTGTTTACAATTTTTATTTACAGATTACCTGGTGTACAAGCTTGAATCCCAGCAGTCACTGAACAAAGACAAGGTAGCTATTTCAAGTCAATACCTCCAATATTGTTTATATTATATTCCTATGCTGACTGGATGTCCACAGCTATTCTCATCTTTGCAATGTGATATATGTCTTGTCTTGATATGTTCTAACTGTGGTTTGGACGATCAAACAGCAAGACGCCAACAGCAGATTCAACTCTCTACATGTGCAGCACCAGATGCTAAAGGTATTAACAGGGATTTCCTTTTAGATTTGAATAAAAAACAAATGCACTCCCGTCATGCTCGCACCAATACAATTACTCTACTACTACTACTACTACTACTACTACTACTACTACTACTACTACTACTACTACTACTTCTGCTAATACTACTACTGCTAACATTTGTCTACCTTTTGTGTATGCTTGCAAAAGCAACACACCATTCCTCACACTTTTTCTCCCTGTACTAAACCCAACCTGTATTTCCAATAAGTTGTATGTTCCAGTAAGACTAAACATTTCAAACAGAACACACAGAGCAATTTAATTGAACTTAGCTTGATTGATAGATGGATGATTGATTGATGGGGACGATGTTGACTGTGGCTGCAGAACCAGCACGAGGACCTGAAGAAGCAGTACTACGAGCTACATGAGCAGCACCAGGCGCAGGGAGAGGACCACGGCCGGGCCCTGGGGGAACACCAGGAGCGCTTCCAGAAGCTGCAGCACACCAAAGAGACGGAGATAACCCAACTCAAAGGTACTGGCAGCGCTACGTGTAAAATAGAAAAGAGTACAATACAGACACGCATCACACAAAACAAATACATACAGACACGCGTCGCACAAAACAATTTCATGCAAAGGTTTTGTTTGATTCAGCCGTTAATCAGATCCAATTTCGTAGAGCTACTGTAAATATTTTGCTAACATTGTGTTGGGGGGGGGGTTAAAACCCTGTCCCAACGGAAGAACTTTAACTCTCCATTGAGAGGATGCCTAGAGTCCTTTGCTGTGGCCCTAGCTTTCATGTATACCGCAGAGTTGTAGGTCGTGGTCCAAACAGCTCAAATGCTCCTTATTCAGGCAGCGTTGGGAGGCAGGGAGGCTTCAACTCATGCCTCAAATATTTACAAAAGAGGCTGCCTTCTGAGATGACGCAGACTAGGGAGGTTTTGAACGCAGCATAGACGTATAGACAAGTTTGTGAACAAATGTTAGTTATATTGACTTTTGGACTACTACTAAAACCACAAATAATGCTACTCTAATGATACAGAAAAATCCCAGCTAAAATAAATAACAGACCGAATGACCGTGGTAGTATAACCATCGTAACTAACGGCTGTCAACTGTTGGTGACATTGGGACGCATTGTTACCTTTTGAAGTCATTCTCAATCCTGACGCCTTTTAAAGATTACTTCATACAAAAACACAGGCATCTTCTCACTAGACAGCAAAGCAGAAGGCCGCTGCCTTACGTTTAGGACACAGCCTCATATTCAGCACTAGGTGTGCCTCTGTTCTCTGCCCACCAACCTAGGGCCAATTTTTACACTTCAGCCCGTTTTCCACCAACTTCATAGAAATGTAGTTCATTCCTCCATTCAGTTTTTGGTGCTTTATGGATTGTAACCGTATACACCTGAATTGCGTTGATTCATAGGTTTAAATCAGACTGCTCAGAATGAAGCTTGACAGACAAATAATAATGAAAGACATGCTGTCTTACTGAGCAGTATGACGTAGTGTCAGACGCTAGTGCTGCATCGGTTTATGACTCGTGTCTCCATCTTCTGGTTGTATTAGATACTGCAGCACTGCATATTCTGATGAGTAGCAGAAAGCAGAAAATTATGAAGCCTGTAATCTATTACATTTAACTAATCAAATTAGACCATCATGAATAAAATGTAATGAACTGTACAGTGAACATATAACCTCCTAATGTTTATTTAATATGAACAAATGTGGGAGGTTGTTGAACTGTTGAAACGAAATCTATTTCCATGTGAATTATTTTCTGAATGCAGATAGCGTGTTCAACCTAAGAGAGGAGAACAGACAGTTAAGGAAAACACACCAGGATGTTCACATGCAGCTCCAAGATGCCAGGGTGAGGAACAATATCCTTTCTGTTGACCCTGTCTGTTACATTTCATTATGGCCTTTTGATTTGCGTTGGCTAATTCAAACGGCATGTGAAGCTGCTTTTAAAGTATTTCCGTCCATTGCACTTAAAGCCCTCCCTAGAAGGGAGTGGAGGGTGTGGGAGGGGTGGATCTGATGTGGTTTTTGGGAGTTGTTTTTTCATGGCCTGTCTGAGAGCTGTGGGTTAGGAGGTGCCATCTATTCCAGCTGTGAGACTTTTGAGACTGTAATTATTACGAGAGCTTTTATGTATGAATTTCCTTTTACAATTCATCGTAGGTCTCTTGTCAATGGTGAGGCATGCATTCAGTTCACATAGAGTAATCCCAGTATACAGTGTCAACCATTTTTGTAATTTTCTGTTTCAATATGGAAAAAATTGTCAGCTCAACTAATGTTTAACTTACAAGTAATACAATAAAATAAACAAGCTTAGTGAACTGGTGGAGTGAAAATATGCAGTGTATATGTACTCCCTTGGGAGTTTTATAAATCATCACCTTGGACTTGAACAGCATCCAGTGTATCCTTTCTGTTTGTGTGTGTCCTGTGTCCCACTTCTCCATTTGTCATTCGGTGTCTAGATTAAGCATCAGGACCTGAAGGCTCAACACGACCAGCTTGCACTGACACTAGAAGACCACAAAAGTGCGCTGGCTGCTGCTCAGGTAATAACCCACAAATGTTGTATTATTCAAATTAGATTATTAGTGTTTTGAGTTGCAGAAGGCAGTCGTTGCAGAGACAAGACAAAGTCTTGTCTCTCAAATTAGATGTAGGAGGTAATTCTTTATTGTTGCCACATGTGCATTGTGCAACCAAATGAGCCTTATAATTATAATGTAATTATATCAGGTATGGTAATAGTTGCACTACCAGTGCAGTAGTGTTGCTGTAGCAGAGGGGTGTAATGGATTGTAGGGTGCACGTCACTAATCTATTAGCTTTATAAGGACGCCATTTTGTATAAATAAAAATATATATTTATTGCTTTTTTTCCATGTCATTAGGATCAAATTCTCTCATAAATGTACCTTTTCTTTTCATAGCAGTTTCTTGAATGTCCAGTTTTATTTGCACCCAGTTCTGTTTTCGGTCCTTATGATAGAATTGAATGAGCTCCTAACATAACTAGTATCCATCAAACAATGTATTGTGTTCATGTCTGACGGCAAACATAATAAATCCAATCTGTGTTTTGGCCTCTCCCAGATGCAGGTGGATCAGTACAAACAGCTGAGCCAGGTGCAACAAGACCATAACGTCCTGCCTGTTGCCGTGGCAGCAAAACAGCACGTGCAGGAAGCCCCGCCCCAGAAGGATGAGGCAGTCGCTGATGGAGGCGACACAAAGTCCAAGGTGGGTCCACGTTTCTGTCCATTGACTCTATGCCTCAGTTAAGGATTTCTGCTAATGGCATTCGTTGTAATTACAAGATAAACAGTTGGGAGTATCATTGAGATATCTGTCTTTTCTTTATATCTAAGAAAACGAGTTGTGCTAGGGAGTCGGAAATAGGTGGTTTTTATACTAAGATGTAAACTCTCTATTGCAGATCGTCCAAACGGTGACTTAGTTTGTCATGTGAGCCAGCTGGTAGCTTGCCATTCATGGCTGTTCTTCAGCACAAATCTTACCCTTTGTCGCCGCACAGATAACACAACAGACAATGGTGCATGAACACCCAAGAGACTGATATAAGTGTTACTTGTATATAAAATAAATTGTATTCTATTCACTACCTCGCACACTGCTTGCACATTGAGATTCACCCGATTTGAAATCCCAACAGGTCGAATGAATGAAGAGCAAAATAAAAAAAGACTTCCTCTTTCTTATAACCTCCTTCTCCCTCTCTCTTCTGCTCCCTGTCCTCCTCCCCCTCCCTCCTCACAGGTGGAGCACCAGGAGGCGGTCGTCCACCACGACCCCCAGCTCTCCCGCCACACGCAGCCTCCGCTGGGGGGGAAGGGGGAACAGAAGCAACAGCCGGAGGAGGAGGTGGTGGAGGATGGTGAGGGGGAGGCGGAGCGCAGGAGGGAGCTGGCGGAGGAGGAGATGGCCCAGGCCGGCCAGCCCCAGAGGCTGGACGAGGAGGACCCGGACCAGCCCCAGGAGGAGGACATGGGGGAGGAGCCGGACCACGAGCTCCCCGACGAGAACGCCCTGGACCGCCAGAGACGCCAGCCGCCAGGGGTCAGAGATGAATCTGTGTCGCGTCGCTAGAGCTGTTGTCACATGGCCTACACACAGTGTTGATTTGAATGTGATTTTGTATTTTTAAGCCTTTTTTACTAATAAAAATGTACACAAAGCAGCATTCAGCGGGTTCATAGCATTATTTAGGATCATTATAATTACAGCTTGAGATTCTTTTTAAGCTGCGATGTGACACAATCACCCGTTCCTTGATTAACTGCGACCCACTTTTGGGTTGCACTCAATATGTTAAGTTCTCCATTTCTCTAACTCCACAGGTCAATTATTACGTATATTATATCAAATTACTTGACGACCGAACAGAAGAAGCGTAATGTTTTTTTTTAACGACATTTACACCCATATGTATATGCTGGCAGGGTCCCCAGGCAGAGCTCCACCAGGAGGCCCAGCTGCGCCAGGAGGAGCATGCAAAGTCTCCATACGAGCAACAGCAGGAGCAGCAGCGTCTGGACACTCAGAGGGCCCTGGAGCATAGGCAGCTCCAGCTGCGCCAGGAGGCCTTGCAGGCCCAGATGCAGAGGGAGCAGAAGGAGAGGGAGCAGAGGTTGAAGGAGCAGCAGGAGAAAGAGGAGAGACATCACAGAGATGCCGACAGACGGGAGAAGCTGCTGAGAGAACAGCAGATCAGGTCAGAACACCGTCTGTCTCTGACCCTCTCTGTTTCTGTCTCTCTCCATGTCTCTCTCTATATCTGTCTCTCTCTCTTACTCTCTCTCTTTGACTCTGTCGCTCTCTCTCTCTGTCTGTCTCTTTGTCTCTCTCTCTGTCTGTCTCTCTCTCTCTCTCTCTCTCTCTCTCTGGCTCTGGCTCTGGCTCTGGCTCTGGCTCTGGCTCTGGCTCTGGCTCTGGCTCTGGCTCTGGCTCTGGCTCTGGCTCTGGCTCTGGCTCTGGCTCTGGCTCTGGCTCTGGCTCTGGCTCTGGCTCTGGCTCTGGCTCTGGCTCTGGCTCTGGCTGTCTCTCTTATTTGTATATAAACACAATCAAATATTTAGTTTTGGACCTGAATCTGCCCACTTTAAAATTCATCATAGATTCCTGTCTCATTGAACGTTTCCGACAATTTCCTCGACCTGAGGAATATTTTACAAATACGTAGTTGCATACAGCCAGCCAATTGAGAAATAAATGTATCTGTGAGGTGGTTTTATTAGGGAATCAAACTGAAAGTACACTAGACCTTTTTGTCATATCTGAATTTGTTTCTCATAAAAAAAACCACAGACCAACTGTAAACCACAGGTCATGTCTTACTGCCAAAGCTTTACTATAATAATAATAATAATAATAACATTGTAAGGTGGCCAGCGTGTTAATAAAGGCTGCTTTTATGAAAGGCTTACTCAATAGATCCCTATATTGTCAAGCCCAATGGACCAAATGGACACAAACTAGTATCTGTAGGATCCGGATACATTAGTTTAAATCAATATGCATTTCACATTTTTAAGCTAAACCCCAAAGTCAAGTCAGAACATATTGATGAGATTTTCTTTGATTGATAGGTCAGGCCAGCAATCATATATTATGAATGATAATTTTATTTATTTGCACTCGTGATTTGACTCGATGTGTAGAACGCTTGCAGTTGAGGGCATAGCATTAAAAATGCAAAACAAGCTCAGGACATATTTCCTCTATACCGTCGTTAGGGAAAAGAACGAGTACGAGAACATTGGGAATGACATCGTCCACGTAGGAGAGGACCCTCGCCACGGCGATGAGGACGGTGAGGCATACACCACTTCTTCCTACTGTGTAAAGCAGGAGGGGAATGGAAAGACCCGATGTTGCATCCATATAAAACTAAAAAGCCCAACTTGTCATTCAGAATTTGACCATGTGTTGCATCTTCCAGCAGAGGGAGACACGCATGTTTTACACAATGTCGACGAGGAAGAGAAGGACGGTGATCATAGAGTACCACCACACCAGCAGGTATGTCCCTTTTAGTCTTCCATCCATCCATCCATCCATCCATCCACTCATGCATTCATCTACCCGTTCATCACCATTCATCGACTCATCTGCATGTGTTTCTCCTTTCACACGACGTAAAGCTTGGCTATCAACTCGCGGTCGGCAACTCAATCAATTCCGTTGCAGCGGATTTCGTGATTTTGCTGAAACAGAGTTGCTGTTGCAGGCCGTTATTTTATCCCAACATGCGTATGAAGCCGTATACATATATTAGAAAATAACAGAGCTGTAGGTTTCCCCTTTTGGACGCGACCAGTTTCAACTCATTGCTATTCCTCCGCCTGGTCTGCAGGGGGCAGCGGAGGGCGATTTGGACCCTGAAGACGACCCCAACAACCAGGGAGAGGATGAGTTCGAGGAGGCCGAGGATCAGCGGCCGCAGCACAGGGTGGTGCCCGCGGCGGAGGATGAGGAAGAGGAGGAGGTGGTGGGGGAAGAGGAGCCAGTCGCTCCATCCAAGCACGTGGACCCCCATCCCCACCCTAATCAACGGGCCGTGGGGGAGGAGTTGGTGGTGAGCATGGAAGGCGGATGGGGATGAGCAGCATGTGTATACATGACACTGTACTCAAAGGAGCCACTGATTCTACTGAGTGGTCAATGGAAGGGGGCCAAGCTTATTGATTCGGGAGAAGTTGATGAAAGTGGTGATGAGAATGGCTGGAGACAAGTAGAAGGGATGTCTAATAGAAGGTGTGTGTGTGTGTGGGGGGATGGGTGGGGGTGGGTGTGTTTGTGTGTGTGTGTGTGTGTGTGCTTAGATTGCTGGAAACCCAGATCAACAGGAAGATAACTTGGATGATCAGTACCAGGAAGAAGGAGAGGATGAGGTAACACAGACACACACGTACATTTCAAACCCATGTTTAAATGTATGACATAATGAGTTGTGTGTTAAACAAGTGTGTTAAGGAGAAGAAAAGGTTAATGGCGTTTTTTGTTTTCTTCCCATTGTAAAGGTGCAGGAGGATTTGGGGGGCCGCAGGAAGAAAGAGGAGGAAGTGGAGGAGGAAGGAGAGGACCCCTACAATGAGGAGAACCTGGAACAGGTGTGTTCTGCAGCCTAAAGTTGAATCCCAGAGGACGTGTTTTACGTAGACCTCTCACAAATCAAATGCTGTGGTGCAGTGGAAGAAAAGGAACAATATACCCAAGCTTCTTACATTACGTCTTATGGAGCCCACTTTCAAATATTTGTGACATTTTATTGTGTAATGTCTTTCATAAGTTCCATTTAACCTTTCTTCTTTCTTGCATGTAGTCAAGGTTTGCTCTCTGTCGATCAGCTAATAAGCAAATGTGTTAGTGTATCTTTGCTATGTCATATGGGCGGATGGGCCAGCTCCAACCCACTCCATTTAAACACTGCTAAGAGCCCTGTGGTGGTTCAGGCCTGGCTGTGCCCGATGATAAACACTGAGAACACTTGGCAGTCTCCTCATACCATTTACGTGCAGTTTCCAGTCTGAACTCAGTGTTCTCTATGTTTTCCCTCAGGATGAAGCAAAAGACCTGGACAACTCTCCAAAAGAAGGAAATCATAGGAAAGAAAAAGAGAATAACAAGGAGAATTACGAAGAGGAGGAGGAGGTGGATGACGAAGTCATGGTCGGACAGAACAAGGGAAGCAATCGGAGGGCGGAAATGTAAAAACGCACATTGACCAATAGCTGCACCCTATTCCCGTCCTAAATTGACCTTCCATTCTTGCGTTCCCAAACGGAGTCAAACCTTCCTCAGGATAATGGGATTGTTTCTGTCTAGAAATTAATCATATTCCCAACAGGATGGGCAAGGGAACTGAACTTTAACCCTGGGAATGGACCAAATGATTTCTGACAGAAGTTGGAGAAGTTGTTTAAAATTGTTTTATTTCTTTGTCTTGTGTGTCTTCATTTGTGTTTCTCTGATTCCGTTTTATTTAGCTGTTGCTTGTTACTGAAGATAGCTGAAACGAATGTCATTTTTAAGAGATGGATTATGTGTGGAGCTAATATAGATATTCCCATTTGGGCCTTTTATACATTTGTATTTTAGAGTCTTTAGTTCTTTTATGTTTTGACCAGCATTCCAATGGATTAACGATTTTTCTGTTATTTATTGATTGTGACAATTTTGACAATCATGAAATGTGTAACATTTCAGAATTTACCAAGTTGGACCGAAGACACATTTGCTCTGATGTATCCCCATTTAGACGTGCCTTTCTGATGTTGGAAATAACACAAATTAGTTCTTTCCATGTTTATGTCTTTATGTTTCATGTTTGTATTTGTCCAATTTAATTCAAGAAGAGAACAGTTTATACCAGCACACATTGAAGCAATTTCACATTATCTCATCACTACATCATCTTCATTTCATATGGAGGGATATTTGGTTTGTACAATTAAATCATAAACTATGTTTCACCACAAAGTTTGTCTACTGTGCAAAGTATAGTAATGTAAGTACTTAGCAATTTGTATATCTGTTTTTCACTCATTTAATTAGAAAAAAGTGATTGTATTAAAGACGTACCTCATAAAAGTGGTATGAGCATTCAATAAATGCAGTAGAGGAATCTAGTTTATTTTTCAAATTATTCTCCTGTCGACTATGAATACTTAATAATGTTGGGTACCATTAATCCATCAGTATTTTATGTTTTCCGATTTAACCTTAGAAGTCCAATCGCTAAAATGAACAAACAAGAAGGTTTTAGAATTAAAATAAAAACGAAAGGCAATGGGCAGCGGCAGTGGCTGAGCTGTTCGGGTAGAAGTTAAAGAGGGGAGGGGTGGGGAGGAGAAAGGGAGAGGAGAGAACGAGAGAGGGGGACATTCGCCTCCTTCAAGCTTTAGAGATGGCCTTCACTGTTGTTTTGTCTAGTTAATCTCTCCATGCCTTCCGTTTGACTTAACCTGCTCACCCTTCCTCACTTCAAATTCTTGCATCCTTTGCTTTTTCAATGCAGGTCCAATTCTTCTCTAACCCACTCACTCACCCATTCACTCATCCACTGCACTTCTCAGCACCAGCCAGCGAGATAGCAGCTACATTAGGGCGTCTCGGATCAGGGATAAGTACCGTAAAAAAAATATTTGGCATTGGTTGTTATTTTCTTTAGTTTCCACAGTTGAAATGGATCACATTTCATGTCCCTCACCATCTTCTGCTTCATTTAGTTTTTCATTTGGGTCATCCCTTCACTGTCTTGCCCTGTCTTTGTGGTCTTTAGTTAGTCTGTCTGTCCGTTTGCTGACGGGGAGCTGGGACACTGTGACAGTGAGTCCCGTCAAGGGTTTGGAAATATCTGCACCCGGCAAACACACACATTCACTTTACTGCTTTTTGTTGAGGAGTTGCACCGGAATAGTATGTCGGCAAACATCCGTTAGTCTATGTTATGAATGTATTTTGTGTGATTAGTGCAACTTGGTCAGAATTGTTATACAGGTATATTTTTCAATGTTGGTTTGTGTTAAGAATTAAGTTATAGTTCAGGAGGTTGATGCTCTTTTGTACCCTGTAATTTAAGAACTATAGGCTACATAGTTAGTTAGTCATTAGTTGTATGTGTGGGAGATGACAGACTGTGTTTGTTACCATGCATAACATACCAAAGATAACAAGAGTCAGGTACTGTAATATAGTAGTTGTGTAATTCTTGCCATTGACAAAAATATGAATTATCAAGCTTTGTTTTCCGAATAATTAAAAAGTATAGATTAATTACTGATATAAAATGTCTCTCAGCGTTCTGTAATAGCAGAAGAACAAAAATATAATTGAGGACAATCTTTCTGTACTACCGTGATGATGATGGTGTCCAAAAGGTCAACATACAGTCATCGTCAAGACTGAGGAGTAGGAATTGTTTGAAATGAAAGGATAAAATAAAGCGCTGTCTTTCATAAGTTTTATTTCAAAATACATGATGTGACTACAGTATGTGCAGACACCAAAGCACAAGCATCAGTTTGGTGTTCAGTGAATACATGCTACATATCAAATACCTACATGTAAATCATCATCAGTCATTTCTGTTGAGCTACTACGCTATGTTTAGCTTTTGGCTGTAATTTTTATTATCCAGAAAAATATGGTATACTCCTCCAAACTAGCATTACATTTTCCCCAATTGTCACGACCTTCAGGGTCCAGCAATAATCCAGTAATTAAAGCATGCAGGAGCATAACGCCTGTTGGTATTTCAGGATATGGCATTTCACTAAATAAGTAGGCTACCATTTCCATTGTAACTTTCTTTATTTAGGAAAAGTTATATAATTGAATATGTTCAATGCAGATTTGCCCCAGAATGAATTAGATGAAAAAAGAGAGACCAACATTCATAGAAAGAGTATACCCAACACGTAGCCCCACAATTATTCGACTTTTTAAGAGCTTCTCAGCCAATGAAGTAGCTACTAACCTAAAACGCAACATTGTTTATTGAATAGAGGGATCAAGAATACTCACCGGTGGAATTTGCTTCTAAATCAAACATGTTTTGGCATGTGAAGTGAATTTTAGATTCAAGCTTTGTAAAGTCCATAGTGGTGATTGTGATCAAATATGACAGCATCATTTCACCATACACATGCTTTTTCAGTGGAATAAGCCAATTTAAAGCGAGATACTTCGGAAACTCTTTGCGTATGCCAAAATAGACAAAAACGACCTCACAAATGGCTGTAAAGTTCAAAATTTATGTATTATCCTAACCATGATACAAGGTACCTGTTATGATTGGCCCACAGACTGCTGATAATAACAAGCCACTGAAAACATAAACTGTTCTTCTCATGAATCACTGTCCGAAATGAAGCATACTTAATGGAGGCCCAATCGATTACAAAGGTACAATGTCGTGCAAATGTTCCACGTTGTTGTACGCTCTAGCATACCTGTGGTTGATGTGAGTGAACACCCTAACCCTGTTGACAATGAAGCTGCACTTGTGGGTACTAGTAGCATGTCTGTGAAGGCTGAGGCTGAACATGTAGGTGAAAGGGCCGTCAAGAGTAAACCACTACATATCTTGCGAGGCCTAGGCCTCACACTTGGTACTACAGAAGAGCAAGAGAGTTCTTCCCTAAAGGAAGAGGAGAGTATGAGCCCCCAGTTACTTCCAATAGGAACACGTGGCTAACCAGTAGAGCCAAAGAGGGAGGGGCTAGAAGTAAAACTGATGACAGAGGAAAAACATGCACGTGAGTGAAGGAGAAAAAAGTATGGGGGGTGAAACAGAGTTCAGAAATGGAGGGGGTCGAGATTTTATGGGACCCCTTTAAAACTGATAAGCAAGAATAGGGGTTTTAAGAATGTGCCTACGAACAAAGTTTTGTACGATATACTCGTGCCATTATTTAATCAATATCCCCTATGCTGTTACTCTGCATGCCAAAATGTTTTTTTTTATTCATTTTATACTATATTACCTCATGACAAAGAAAGAATGTATTTACACTTTCTATTAATATTTAATCGATTTTCCGAAAACATTATAATCTCTTCTTTTATCTTTTTACATGAATGAATTGTGTCATCCAAAAAGCGCTTTGTATTGTTTAAATGTAAGTATTCAATATGAAGCGTAACAAACGATGACATCACTGAGGAGTGCACCTGCTGCTGGGGGCTTTCCAACTTCTAGTAACTCGCAGAAAGTGGGGCCCACCCGGGGTAGCAACTTTGAACTAGTCTAACCAGAAAACTTGCTGACCACTGTACAAAACAGAATAATTAAACTGAAAACTCGCCTGCTTATCTTCTATGGCAAACCCTTTTAACGTTTAATCAGTTGGGCTGACCAGTATTTACTTTTGACTAGTTGAAATGTTAATTTAAGATATCTGTATAAAATATTTGACATGTTACAAATATATTTTCACATGTAGAAATTACATTTAGACTAGTCGAAACTGATTTACAGATATCTTTAATTTAATTATAGATATCAGTAATTCCTTTTTTACTAGTAACAATAACGATTACAGATATCTACAATTGAATTTCCACATGTTGAAAAAGGATTGTAACTAGTGGAAATGTAATCACCCATTTCAGATATCAACAATTGCATTTCCGATATGTCTGACATATCAACAAACCATTTCGGATATGTGGGCGTCATATTATTAAAATACCACAAAGCCATTGGTCGACGTTTAATTACCTCATTAGTTTCGGATATGTATGTACGTCATTGAAGATATCTACAATTACATTTTGACTAGTCGAAATTCCTTTTTTGATATCTAAAATTCAATTCTGACTAGATTTTGGAATTGTAGATATCTCAAATATAATTGTTACTAGTATGAATATAGCTTTCACTAGTTACAAGTGTATTTCAGATATCTGCAATACAATTCTAGATATCTGAAATGCAATTCTAGATACCTGAAATTACATTCTTAATAGTTACAATTCCAAGCCGACATATCAATAATTAAATTTTGACTAGTCAGAATAGAATTTTAGATATCTAGAATTCAGTTAATGATATCTGTAATGTAAGAACAATTGTAGATATCTACAATTGACATTTCCACTAGTGAGAATTGAATTGTTGATATCAAGAATTAACATTTTGACTAGTGAGAATTGAGTTGTAGATATCATTAATTAGAATTGCAACTAGTCAAAATTACATTATAGATATGTCGATTTGGAATTATAACAAGTCAAAATTGAATTATAGATATCTGTAATTGAGTTTGAATGGAAGTCAATGGTAAAAGTTGACTAGTTGTAATTAAGTTACAGATATCTACAATTGACATTACCGCTACTGATTAAATGTTAAAAGGGCTTGCCATATATCTTCCCTATAAAAGACGGGGATAAAGTACAGCAAAGATTCGCGTACGATAGGAAGCTAAGTGAATATACGGAGGTGCGATGTAGCGGGAAAAGTCAAAATCAAGAACGAGGACGGAGAACAAAGGACCCAAAGTATATTACAAAGGTAATATCTTTTTGATTTTATATGTTATCGAAATAAATGCATCCAGTCCCCAAAGGACTTGGATTAAAGACATTTCTGTTTTTTTCCTGTGCTTAACCGCCCTCGCTAAAGTAGACATACCCAAAAAACAAGCTATAACAAGAAATAAGAAATAGACCCCATCTTTACCATAAGGATGAAACTCCATACTGGATCATGCACGAAATAGTAGTACCACGAAGGAGTCCCAGGGAGGTAAGGGCTCTTACCCCGACTGTTAGAGAAGAATGAGACCTAGTAAGGTTGAATGAGATCTCTAAATGAGATATTGGACAGAGCTCGCTTGGGTCTAGCCTCTAACTTGGGAGATTGTTAACCAGTGACTGAAATCCATCGTAGGAGGAAGCAAGAGTTATAGTAGAATAATTTAGAAAACTCTTGGATCACACAACAACGTCCCATGTGCGAACACTACTGACTACAGGCTAATGTTGCTGTCATATGAGATGCTACATAATAAGCATGCTTAGTGGTCTATGTCAATGCAAACATTTAGTGGTTTAATCTTTCTGGCAAATGTATGTTATAGTAGAAGACACACAAACACACACAGATGAAGGAGATTGTCACTAGGCAACGACCAAGCCAGGGATACTATACATCTTCAGGTAAGGGGTATGCATTTCTGAAAAAGAGAGACAAAGATACAGGTTAACAGTTAACATACTGCTATATTGTGTGCAAATGTAGTCATACAATTGTGCAGAAAGTAACAGCTAGACCTGAGGCAAGGCAGACACACAGAGAATCACAAACACATACGCACACTGTTACAAAACTCAACCCAACATGTTGGTTTAGCTTAAAGTTACGGTCAAATCATTTTATGCTTCACTGAATATAACGCAGCTCAATCTATAAATTGTGATGTAATGGTATCACTTGAACAAGAAAAAATCTAGCATCTTGAATGAAATAAAATCATAAAATCGTTTTAATTGTTTGTTGTTTATTCCATGACTCAGAAGGTGTAGGACAACTTTCAGTCACATACATAAGTGATAAACCTGTTTAATGTTTGTCAATGTCTGTAAGTATTGAACATAGAAATCATAATAACAAGACAAAGTAACTAAACAATTGAATTGACAGAGCCACACAAAAAAGAGTTTGACGATGTTACTGCTTTCATAGCGATGGTCCAACCAAGAGGAATTTATTTTTATATTGAGTGCCTTGTTTCTTACGAATTACACTAGCAATGTACTTTAATCTTTTAAATGCAAAACAATACATTTTTGTCATTATTGAGTGGTTTTGTCTCACCAATTCAACAATTAGGGTTTTCAATATTCATTGTGACTGGATACATAACTGCTTGTTACGAATAAGACTGTTTACTTATATATGGTGTGATAATTAACTGAAATACTGAAGTAAGATAAACTGCATGTACTGTAGCAATCGTCAAACTCCTTTTAATGTGTAGCTCTGGATAACACTATGGCCATGTTAAGTGTGTCTCCGATCCAGCATATCCCGTATCTGCTTTCAATATCTAACCACAGACATTTTCTGAGAAATATCATCCCATAGGAACATCCATGTGGGATGCCTTACATTAGTAGTGGTAACTGTTTTGGAGCATGTTACATTAAGGTATATTCTGGAGTGGCTAGTGAATACTGAATGTCTTTAATATAGCTATTGCTATTAGCAGTCACTTCACTCTCTACATTTCTGCTAATAAATAATAAATCAATAATGTTCAACATTATTCTGATAGATTTGAATACTGCCTGCATCTTGAGAATTCAAAAGCAGATATGGTCCGAGGGATCAGAAAACAATTGACTTATAAAGAGAAGGAGAAACACAATTCAAACACAATGCATTGCTAGACGATCATGAAGGGATAGTTGTCACAAAACAGAAACTTCTAACTAGATGGAAGGTTGATGGAGAGGAGAACAACCGTCCAAATTAGGCTGACAATGAGTCTTTCAGTATGACCAGGTATTTACCAGAATGGAAGACCACAGGTTCACGGGCCATTCTTTCAATCAGCTGATCAGGTTATAGCTGTCTATCAATAGGAGAGCAATTTATATTTCATTCCAAACATGGTATAAAGATAAATTTTTACAATTGCAACCAACATTACAAGGTTAATGGGCCTATTTCTGAGTGTATGCAGTGTATTGGGTAGGTAGGGTACACAGTGAATAAGTATTTAAATGGCTTCATTTTTATCACACTGATGAGACAGACTTTATTAGAGGCCCTTGGAAAGAAGTATACATGTTATGTATGTTATTTATTATATTTATGAGAATAATAAAATATGCCATAAGCCCGGGATTGGCAGCAAACCTGTGATTGGCAGCAAAACATTTAAGATTAAACATAATAAAATGTTTTGGTAAAATGAGTCTATAATTGTTCTCACTTGGTCCCCTCCTCTGCTACAACCTCGGCCTCCAGCTTCTCCTCCTCCTCCATCTTCTCCTCCGATATCAGTTCCTGCTTCTTGTGGTGTCGGAGGCATTTCACCACCACCATGGACAGAATCAGCAGCGCTAACACTCCGCCCACCGATGCCCCGATGGCTACAGCGATGGTGGAGTCCCGGGGAGGGGGAACTAGAGGGCAGGGGGGAAGGAAGGAGTGGAGATGAGGGGGTTGAGTGTTTCATAGACCACTGATGGAGACCAGATCACCGCATGGCTAAAAGCTGGACTGGAAATAAGCAGAGTGCTGCTGAATTAACTTGTGGTGTGTGTGTGTATGTGTGTGGGAGAGAG
This sequence comes from Lota lota, assembly GCA_026745465.1. Lineage (NCBI taxonomy): Eukaryota > Metazoa > Chordata > Actinopteri > Gadiformes > Lotidae > Lota > Lota lota. The sequence continues at coordinate 3,229,578 of JACYXH010000772.1, forward strand.
ATGGGATTGAGTGTGTACTGTACTCTCCTGTGTCATATCTAATTAAACAGCCGGCTCGCCAATAAGCCTGAAGGCATTAACACTTTATTCTGTAATATATTTGATCAAATAGGGTTTAATAGGGACCTTGATACTAGCAATATTTAAATTATTCCTGAGAAAGTTGTTTTCTCCATCATTCGCAAAAAACAGTAGCTTCACTTTTGAATAGCCAGACACAAAAATAAATAAGTGTGTTTCATTCAACAATTCGAAATCAATTTAAGGTGGTAGTTGGGATTTGCAGTTACCAGTTTGAAGGTTAAGACAACAATACATCAAGAGAACGTTAATGGTATATGATGGCTGTACATCCCTAAATGCTTTTTGGAAATGTATAACCCTCCTAAACTTAAGAGAAAAACGCCCTCAAATATGCATGTTTATGCAACTCCAGTGACTGCACCATATTGCAGATTTGTTTCGTAATGTGTTTAACGTCTCTTAGTGTTTATTTGTAATGTACTTATGTTTACATGCCAAGTGAAGCCAAAGGCAATTTTCCACCCTGTGTGGACAATAGAGTTGCATTGTATTGTATTGTAGTGGATATAATTGTACTGTACTGTATTGTTTCCGTAATCCACAAGAGAACGAGAGAAGAGATCAAGTGAGCGTACGTTCGTGCACCACGTAGAGCGTGATGTTGCCGTGGCCCTGGATTCGGTCGGGGTGGTTTATGATGTAGCAGTGGTACAAGCCCTGGTCCTCCACCTGCACGTCCAACAGCCTGATGGACAGGTCTTTCTTGTCCAGGTTCCCATCAAACACCACGCGGTCCCCGAAACGGTCCGTGCGGAGGAGAACCATGCCCTTGCTCTTACTGTCAAACTTCATGAACTTGGGGCGGGGGGGGGGGGGGGGCAGAGAGATAGAGAACAACTGAAAGACTACGTTTTCCACACAGGACATACAAGACTTTAATGCAGTGGTTCCCAACCTTGGGGTCAGGACCCTTGATATGCATATGGGGTAGCAGGAGAAAGTTGACATAAACTATAGATATTTGATGACTACAAATATTTTGAAAGGTCTCATAGACATCCTGTATATACAAACTGACTGCCCAATAATTCATAGCCATGAGCAAACTACTACTAATCACTTAATGTTTAGTAGATCCATTCACTGGGACATTGACATTACCGGCAGATGGTGATTGGGTAAAACATTTGTGTGGAAGCAGATGCACAAAGTTAAAGTTGGGGTCGCAAACCATTTCAGAGCTAGAAATGGATTCACTGGCCAAACAAGGTTGGGAGCAACCACTGCTGTAATGTATTATGTGCTATTCTGTAATAATAATCATTTTCTTCACAGATGTCTGCAGGATTAATTAATGATACCAGATCGATCATGATCTGCTCAGAAAAACAATAACACTAGGCCTATGTCTTACCATTTCTTTAGTATCGTTTTTTGTTTCCTGATAGGTCCAGTTCATGACGAATCTGTTGGGGTCCATCTTGTAACATGAATTGAATGTGCAGGGGATTTTGACAGACGTTCCGTTCAACGCATTGACTCTGTTGCCGTTTGCCATTGTAACATCCATGCCGGAACAACCTGTGAGCCAACAGAGTAGGCCTTTTCATAAACCATAATAGAAACAGCTCATTTCACTATCCAAACTTTAAATAAACGCACACACAAACAGCACACACACACACACACACACACACACACACACACACACACACAGAAGCATGCACGCACACATGCACGCTTATTAATATCAAAATGTAGAAATCGGTCAAAAATACATAAAGTTATAACATTGTACAATGTGTTATAACACCAGCATTTAGATGAAGAAACTCCTGCACACCTGGCAGCCACTCATTCAATCATTCAGTACTCAACAGTCAGTTATAACAAGGGTTGGCAGCTATAATGGTTGTATTGCTGACCGCTGTATAGCCATAGATAAACAGCTTTATAGGCGTGACATTTTTACTTGAAATTGTCAGTACCAAATTTGTATTGCCACATAAACACAATGTTTAAGCAGATTGTTCTGTAATCATTTACATTAGGTTATCAAAATGTCCCCCAGCACAAATGTTTACTATGTGAAACTGACTTTGTGTGAACCTAACTTTAATTTCTGCATCATCCACTATGGAGCATCTGGACAGAACAAAGGTGTTTTACACATTATTTTGGGTTTATGTTGGCTTTTTGCTAGAACTCCAGGGAAATGTGTTAATAATAATAATATAACTCAGAATTAAGTTTCAACTCATTTCAGTTCATTGGGCTTTCTTATGGAGCCATAGGTTGAAGGTATTTGTGATGGTTGTGATATTTTTAGCCACTTTAGTTTGCCAGACATTGTGTTGAGTATAGTGCTCCAAGATGCTTGGTTTACAAAGTGCTTTCCCAAGCAAGTAGCCTACTTAACATTGAATGAAGCAAATTAGACTCTGCGTGCCTATCTTTTAGACATTAGTGTGATACACCCTTTATGGAATTGAGCCCTGGTTGTGGAGATATATTTAACATGAGTATATATTATGTATGCAAGTAAAGTCTGTGAAGAAGAGCAGGTAGTCACCCCCAGCTAATTAAAGATGCTGCAGGTAATTTTTCAAAAGCTATCATTTGAGTAATTTGTTAGAAATACCATAGCCATCAATCTCTTAGTGAGTGAAATGCTCTGAGAATATCTGTTGTTTGCTGTGCCTGCCTGTATGAGACCATTTTGCACAACTCCAGGCTCATTTCTGACCAATCAGGGCATCTCTTAGCTGATTGGTTAAGGGAATCCATCTTTCCTGTCAATCACATTCACACACTAAGCATTATCATTGCTCCACCACAGATATCACCCACACAACCCTCCCCCTGCCCCCAGCTTCCCCATCACTCTCAGCTTTTAAAGCTTGTGTTTACTACTGTTTCCTCCCATTAGCATCACTCTATCCAACGTGTCTCTCTCTCTCTCTCTCTCTCATTTCCAGCTCTCTGAGTTAGAACCAAGGGACTGTTCCTCCAGGATGTGTTACATAATGTTTATCCCCTTCCCTCCCTTTACTTGTCCTCATCCCTCTGTCCAACTTCCTGGCACCACTCTCTCTGCTTCATACATCTGTATGTGTGTCCTTCTGTCTGTTTTAATCTGTCTGACATTGAAGACTGACTGATCAGTGCTTCATATGATCTATCATAGAGTGTAACATTTAAAAAAGAATTGCCAACAAAGAACACAGTGGACATGGTTTGTCGATTGACACACATTTATAAACACAATGTAGCATGGAGTGTTTCTCTTAATTATTTAAAGATGCTTAAATTATTTAAGAGGATGTGTTCCATCTATCATAGCTGTGTGGGCAAAGTACCTGGGTGAGTATTGACTAGAAAGGAGGACAGGTGTAATTGTTCATTGTAATTTGTCCTTGTTTATTCTGCACCGATCCAAAACCAATGGTGAGGCTTTCGATTCTGGCTAGAGTAATTCCCTCTAGGTATTATTCAGATCTTTTTCCAGGACGACTTATTTATTGATCATATTCCTTTCATAGGAACCTGTAGCAATATATGGTTTAAAACTATTAATTTCTCCCTATTGTTTTGACTCGGTGCTTCCATCTAGTGGATATCTGATTTATATAGTAAATTACGTTTTAGTGTTGATCCCAATTACCTCACAGTGACTCAACTAGTTTAATTGAAACTGATGAGTGCATTTTAAGGCCTGTCAATGGACTGGATATAAATATCAAACATCATGGATAATGTATGACGTCGAGCTTTAGAATATGCGTACATATACAGTGTCAACATAGCATTAAGTAAGGCCACATTTTTATTTTAGGTAATATTTACAATTTAAACCTAACACAAAAGTCAATATCTGGTGAACTCCAGGGTATCTACTTTTAACTAACATTTCAGACAGGCATCAACGGGAGAGAGTTGAGATTGAGGGAGTGAGTTAATCTAGCGAAAATAATTAATTAATCTATCCAATCCGTTGTCTGCCTCATTTGTATTTGTAAGTAAGGGATCCAGAGATGATAGACTGGGATTGATTAGATGTGGGTCAGGCTGTTTGGAGACACTGCTGTTTGATGGAATCTGCTCGTCTGTGGATTATAACCACTAGATAAGCTTGTGGTCTAGATAACATTTAACACTCAATTATCATCTGTGGCAGGAGCGCGCAGAGGGACCAAACAAATACATCAAAATATGTGACCAGAAGGCAGCGTTCCTATTCATGTAAATGTATGCTCAGACGAGTAAAGTGCAGGAGCAGTTTCAGCCCTATGACTGGGGACCACACAGGTAATTTTAGCAAAGGCATTTTGACACTAAAATACTTCCTATTATATACCTGTCAAAAATGTAACTCAAACACACACACACACACACACACACACACACACACACACACACACACACACACACACACACACACACACACACACACACACACACACACACACACACACACACACACATTTAAATGTTACAGTAACGTTAGCCTTTCTTTCTCACACTCAATCGTTCAGCCTGGAATCGTTAACACAAATATTTAAATCGTCACAGAAACACATGCACACGCACACATTTACCCCACTCAACTAAAGATCTGATTCTGTTCTATTGATCATTGGATCCGTGCTGTGGAATTCTAGAAGTGGTGGTGCTCGTGCTGTCTGTTGCTTACCAGTGAGCGCGAGCAGCAACATCGTACACACCAGCTGAACGCCAATGTTCCTATCCTGCGCGAGCGTCCAAGTGGTGAACATGTTATATCCGTACAAAATATAGAGTAGTTTAGAATAATAGAGGCCACCAATTGATGTTGGCTATCAATATCAATAAATGTATATAAAACAAAAGGCTAAACTCTAAATATATGTGAGAGGCTGGATGTGGTTTGCAGTGGCTGTAGCCATATGAGGGTTGATCTCACGGTTGTGAGTTTTAGGGAGGAGGCAAAAAGGATAGATCTGCTCCCTGCTTCCCCTCAGATTTAACACAACCATCCTGTATCGTTAGGTGTAATGATAACACAATCAATAACTGATGTATACAACTTCTAGCCTATTGGCTTCTAGATAATGTACTTTTTAAAGTCTTAAAATCTGAAGGACCCAGATGTTGTTCTGAGACTAAACAAAAAAACAGGCAGTCGTGGAGCAGAAGCAATATATTAAACCAATCCCTCCCTACCACTTTCTTCTTTCCACTCCTTTTTTTCTGGAGAGAGGCAGGGGGAGAGGATGCTCAGCAAGATGGGTGCTAGCAGAGAGGAAACAAAGGCAGCCATGTTGACATCTCTGACTAAAGTTACTGACAACAACTCTCCATCTTTCACTGTTTTAATCCCGCTGTATTGTTGCTGGGCAGGCCAGGGCAACAAGACGATGCTCAGGATGCAGAGAGAGATAGAGAGAGATAGAGAGATTAATTAAAAGAGAAAGGAAGAATCTGGGTGAATTAGGCCAATAGCTTTTAAGAAAAAGGGAATATTTTAGTTTGCACGGCTATAACAGCTCGTGTCAGGACAAGAGCACTTAGAGCGGGAGAAAGGGGTGGATTTTAACTAAAGTGCAAAAACTGGATCAGCCACTCAAACATAATGATGTTTATGTTTTATACATCATAAGAACAAAGGTTTACTGGAGGCTGTAGAATGGAGAGGGCGGGGAGCTGCCTCAGTTGCTATGGTTTCTGCCTGTGGTTACCATGGCAACATTGCCGACTACAGAGGGAAAGAGAGAGCGTACCATTTATAGTACCATAGAGATGCTATTTGAACCCATAGAGATCCATTATTATGGCTACAATGTCTTAGTAGCTGTCAGGCTGCCATGTTGAGGAGCCACTGTTAATCCTAAATCTCCCAAGAGTGAAGAGTTTTTTATGTACTTTTACAAATCCTCTAATGAAATGTGCTACCCAAATGCATCGTTAGGCATTTTGTGTTTACAATTCCCATTACACTGAGACCCCGGTTGAAGATGTTATTTCATGACTATGTTCAACATCATACTCTCAAAGTGTTTAAGTCTAACTAAGGGGTTGAGGCATGTCAATGCTCCACTGTGAGGAAGAGCGTAGTGAAACATGAAAACATGGCAGGACAGGGAGGCCAACAAAGGTACATTTCAGTATAATCTTTCATTTAAGTGTGAAGTATTGCTTCATTTTATTATTTTGTTTTTAGTAAAAAAAACAGTAAGACATTTTTAGTGTGCTTGATTTGTTCTTTGTTTTTTTTCTGAGCAGCAAGGTCACTTATTTGTATATGCCTCCATTAAATGATAAAGATAACATAATCTGTTATTTAGGACTATTGTCATCTATTCGTTTCATAATCAGTATCTAAAGATGGATCAGAATACAGGACCTTTCTTCCATTGCACTGTACAAACCACAGAGATGATAATGAAATGTCATTGAACCATGATCTCATCTAGTGGATCATCCACAGATAAACAAGTAGGCCTAAGCCATCAGACAAAAACAGTGATCCCTAACCTTGGCCAACCATCTGATCAAACAAACTCATCATGTACGACTGAGGAACAACTAAACACAGTGAACAGTCATGCTGTCATACTCCCAAATGAATGCTGAAATGTATTGTATCTGCAGCAGTTTGTCTAACATGAAGACATTTGGCTTTATGCGTTTTGCAGTGACTTGCAACTTGACATACCCACGTATTCATAGAATACATAGAATGCAGCTATTTATATGGGTCTATTGGCACACCGTATATAATTATTAATGCAATGCTTGATTATT
>JACYXH010000772.1:3238884-3316384 GCA_026745465.1 Lota lota
TTTGTTACTTCTTTAAATTCTTGAAAACCATTTAAAATGTAGTTCTTAATATCAAAGAATCTATCTTAGGTAACCTTCTTATACAAAGACTGTGTTGTAGGGTACTGTGTTTGTGCGGTCTAATTGGTCTAGTTGAGCAGGTGTTGAAATAGCTTTTTAGGTTTTATTTAAAATGCTGCAGTAGATTACAGACAGACAATACTAGAAGGCACACATAACTAACCTCTTACAAAGGCTGTTACAAGCATGGAACACTGGGCATAGCTACCCACAAGACTAGCATCTAGCCTTCTCTTATTCGATCTCCTAAACAATGACATAAGCCAGGCTTAAAAAGGCTATCCATTGTATAGCTCCACCCATAAGCCACACCAAAACAATACAGAAATCAATGAATTACAGCAATAACCTTAAAGAGCCCAAACTCACAAATAATATTGTTTGAGACGTTCCACAAGCTTGTTGGTCTGAGGGTGGTTAGGCATGATCTTGTTAGCTTTGATCGCTTGATAGACCTGCCTGAGCAAATTAGAGGCAAATTTTGTGCCCTGGACTTTCGGTACCTCCCTAGAGATCCCTACCCTGGTTGGTAGCTGGAGAAGCGCATTAACTACCTGGCTATCTGGCTTTCACATTCGTAAGTGGAAATGCTTCGGGGTACCTGGTACCGTACTCAGAGATAACCGAGATGTAGCGGTTTCCTCCAGAGGCCCCACAATGGCTATTGCTATCCTGGTGAATGGCACTTTTAAAATGGGCAACGGGATTAAAGGTGCCCTGTTTCCCTTCTTGCCTGATGCTGTCGGACAGGGGACAAGACGTGCAGGACTGCATTAGCTGAACATCCTTGTTTGGTCAGCGTTACCTCCCTGCAACCCTTTCCCATGATGTGTTCTGGCCTAGCTGACCCGCCCATGGACCAGAGTGGCCTACCTCGAGCACCTGGTCCCTGAGATCCCTTGGCACTACAAGCTGCAACGCCTCTTCCCCATAGTGGTACAGTATGCCTTGCCTACGCCTAAACTTGGGCCCTTCCACATCCCACCATCCTCCTCTAACAAGTCCTTGGAGAAGGAAAAAAGGGTGACATCTGATCTCTGGATTTCCCTGATGTTTGCTGGGGTTGGGAAATGCCTGCTAGGGTCCAGTGAAGGGGTAGGAACTGTCATGCACTGGGGTCACTTGAAACTCGTCCCTCCTTCTCTGACTCCTAGTCTTAACCTATCTGGTGATGGGGTGAGAAAATGGCAGGTCATCCCATGTACTCTCTTGGTGGCTGTGCTTTGTGTTACATGATTTCTCAGGAGTTAAAAGTTGCACTAGCCCTAACTTTAATAACAACAATAACTTTAATACTATTCATTCCATTTTCATAGTGTCAACGGTCATACATTTATTTGGGAGTATATCACATTAAGTCTCTCTCCAGCTGTCTCTCACTTCCACTCTCTGTATTAACCTATCATAAGATCAGCTGGACGATAGGCCCGTTTAGCAACATGATAAATCATACATCCTGATTCATCTCAGATCCAATAAGATAGAAAAAAATATATATGATGTGTTTATTTATGTCCAAAAACAGCAAAACACACAGCGCGCTGAACACACGATAGAGTTAGTATTTTCAGTCAGGGCTTCATGAGGATACTTTTTTTTCTTTCTTTTTTTTAACAAATAGAGCACCCTATTGAATTTACTATTCCAGAAATAAGCACCGATGCCACAAAGAGTTTGACAAGGCCTTCGGGCCTGCTGGTGATGAGTCAGCTGTTTATCATTTCATGACCATCTAGGGGCTCCTCACACACACACATGCACACATGCACACACGCACACACACACACACACACACACACACACACACACACACACACACACACACACACACACACACATACACACACACACAGAGCGCACCGCCCAGCACAAGGTAATAAAGTAGCACTATATTTCCACTCTGTTAATAAGCGGTGTCCAGCTTTTAGCCCGCGTTGCACTTCTCGTCTTCATCCTTGGTCTATGAAACAGTAAACCCCCTCATTTCCTCTCCCTTCCTCTCCTCTGCCCTTTCACTCTCCTCAGGATCCACCCATCGCTGTAGCAATTGGTGGATGGAGCTTTAGTACCACAATTCTCTCCATGGTGGTGGGGAAATCATTGCCAGAGGAAACAGGAAGTGATGAAAGAGTCTAACTATACCAGGGTTCTTCTGCTGGTAATTACTTTGATGATAGTAATGGTTAAATGTAGTAGATAAACAAGTTCTGGTATTTACTAGAATGGTTAAAGGGGAGCCATCACGCTCGGCTGTGATATAATATAAGTATTGCCTTGTGGTATAATATAAGAGTATTGCCTTGTGGTATAATATAAGAGTATTGCCTTGTGTTGTGAACATTAACAAAATCTCAAAAGAATAGCTGAAAGGACGAAATTCTGATGTCGTTGGGCCAGGATTTCTGTTCTCCATTAGTCTGATTTTGAAAAATGACATCAATCTTCTCACAACACACGTATGAGGCAGTACTCCCTTAGATAAGACAATAGCTGAGCATGTTCCTAAAAGTTCAGGTTGTAGGTTAGAGAAAGCCAGGTACAGGTAAGGGTTTTGTGGTGGTTAAGGTCATGGTATAAATTAGGGTTGTTGCGAAATGCATCATGGGAATATAACCTCTGGAAAGGTATTTATAGTTGCAACCTAGGACAGATAACTGTGGTGGGAAATGGAGGCAGGTTCCCCCTCCCCCAGCATATTTCCCCAAACACTAAAAAGGCTGTCCCATCATTCGGTGTCATGAAAAAAATGGAGCCAGTGCTATATTGATCAGTTAAGTAATCCATCTACTAACCTCTACCCCCATTTCCTTATACTTAGCAGTTGGACCATTGACTATGATATGATGAAACCCATTGTTAAGAAATACATATGAATTCCTCTCCTACTGCTATTTCTGATCATCTCAGTTAAACAATGTCCCGGTCTTCTTGGCCTGTTTGCTTAGAATATATTTGATGTGGCACAGTCTAAACCTCTGACCTCTAATCTACTCATTAAAGATGTTGTGTTGTGCTTTTTCCACTTCATACATCAATAAATATAACAAAAAATATTTCACCACCATGCAATTTCAAAAGCCTAGATGTATGATAGATTGATCAGCCTAGTAGTTGGTGCAGTCCACTGAACCGATTGGTTGGCTGAGCTATCCTTCATACATCTGGCCATGCTACCGTGTGTTGTCACTGTAGGGTGGATTTTGAAACGGCTTGTAATCAACATATACCATCTGGTGGTAAAATAGGGTCCCTGTAAACCCTTAGCTTAGCTAGTACGTAGCAGAGATTGCTTCGGCCTTGTCACAACGACAGCCAGTCAGATGGGCATTTAATGTGGATGGCTGCATCAAATAAATGGCAGAGAACACAATAATACATACTTGTAGTGGGACATTTGCATGCAGACTGTATACTGTAGTATAATAGAGCCAGAACATGATTGCATGATTTGCCCAAAGTCTAATTTTAATGAACTGTAATTGTTCCTGAAAGTACTGTTGGGCTTTGAGATTTGCTGCCCTCATATACTTGAACGTTTGGGCTCAGGGACAATTGAGACATTTGTATTTTCATATTATTAAAATGTTGTGCAACATTTACACCCCCATAATGTAACCCATGATAGTACAGACTTTTAACACATTCACATCTCCCATTCACAATGTTGATTCAACTATATTATAATGCTATACTTTGCTGCCACAAAATTGCATTGTGTATTTTGAAATAAAACGTAATAGTTCATAATAGTAGACCTACACTGCTTCTGTATTAATCTGTTGTATTGAGGACTTCTAAAGTCTAAAATGCCTCAACTATTCTAATTAAAATCTGTCTGTGAAGAGGTTAGGGTGAAGAGGTTAGGGTTAGGGTTAGGGTTCAGTTTAGGGTTAGGGTTACTGTTGAAAACGCTTTCTGTACAAAAACCTATATTATTTAAATGTATCTTGATACAAAATCCAATTCTCATTTGCTTTTAAATAAACATTTTTAACGTCCAAATAATAGCAGATGGCGAGCAATGAAAAGCATTATGCCATTCATCCAGTATGGTTACCTGTACCCAAATGAGGAGGTTATAATAATCATCTTACAAAGTCACCATTATAAATATGTTGTTATAGGAACATATTTTGTTATTATTGTTGCACCACTGCTCTCACTAAATAACTATTAATACCATAACTCTACACATTGTATATAATGAAAAGCATTAACGAAAAAACAGGTAAAACAATTCAAGATAATATGAATTATAATATTAATTTGTTGTGTGTAAATGTCTCTTACTAATCATATTTTCTTGCATTTTGATGACACACATGCACATGCACATGCGCACACACACACACACACGCACACACACACACACACACACACACACACACACACACACACACACACACACACACACACACACACACACACACACACACACCATGCTGGGCTAAAAGATCACACATACATGTAGGTAGAAGAGATGGCGGTGACCCAGAGTTGAAAAGGGATATGAGAATAAGTAAAAGAGAAGAAAGATACACAGACACACAGACACACACACCTTTTGCAACACTTAATTTTGTAGTATCGATACTGGATCATTACCAAGAACAATAAATGCATGTGGTAATCTATACTCCTGAGTCTTGGAACAAAGAAACTATACAAATACATCACAATCACAAGTCACACAAAAGACCTCTCCATCACACACAAGGTCCACATAACCACTACGAGCTACACACATGATCAGCCTCGACCAAGAGGCCAGCATCTTGTTCAATTCACATTCAGGTTCAATGATGGGGGGGAAATACATATCAAACTCACAATATACAGTGACATATGACCAGACGTTTGCTTCAGACATTCTATACCACTGCAAATCCACAGAGAAAGCAGCAGTGTGTGAATGTGTGTGTGTGTATGCTGGTGTGTGTGTGTATGTTTGTCAATGTGCAGCAGAGATGCCCTTAAACTTTAGACGGGACTCACCTTCACAGTGTCCTGGCTCTCAGTCAGCAAACAGACAGACAGACACACTAAAGACCACACAGAGAGACAGAGCTGGAAGGTGAATGAAGAAATGACACGAACGAGAGAAGAGAAGATGACTATGGTGACGAAGCAATAGAGTTGTCAGCAAATTAAAAATAAAGAGATTGTTTAACTGACCAATAAGGTAGTGGTGAAGTTTGGGAGAGGTCTAATGAAATGCATAGATCTAAAATGAGCAAACATAAAATAATGCAACATAAATCAAGACTACATCAAGGAAAAAACAGAAGCAGAGAATGAGTCAGGGAGACCTTGTTTCTTATCATCCATCCGGGATCTTCCTAATATGCTCTCCCTCTCTGGTAGCTGCAGAAAGGCGGAATGGGAGAGAGTGAGAAAGTGAGAGGGAGGGAGGGAGAGAGGGAGAGAGAGAGAGAGGACGAGGAGGGAGGATAAACTGAAAAAGGGATGCAGCACTGAAGTGGGGATGAGGATGAGAAGTGTTAGAAGCCAGTGTGAGGGAAGGTATAAAGGGATGGAGGGATGGAGGTGTGACGAGAGCAAACGAAGGAAACAAACAACAGAGCTGCCAGCCATCTGAAGCTTTGCTGCAGCAAAAATTGCACCCCTCCCCCATTCTCTCCTCTCTCCCTTCCATAATACCCTCTCCTCTCCCATTATTCACCCCTTTAACTTTTAGCCCTGACGTCTGCCACCCCTCACACTCCCTGCCTACCCCTCCCCCTCATTGGTGAAAAGTCCCTTGGGGTTCCGCCTTCAACACAGACAGCCTGCTCCAAGGTCACCCTTCCCAGATGTGTGTATGTGTGTGTGTGTGTGTGTGTGTGTGTGTGTGTGTGTGTGTGTGTGTGTAGTGTGTGTTAGTGTGTTTACGTCTGTGTATGAAATCACTTTTGGGCTCAGGTGTAGTGTGTACATGTATCTGGTACATATACACACTATAAATAAACTATAGGTAAATCTCTTTGATATCTTTTCTTTGATATCTCTCTATCTCCCCCATGCACCATGTTCCTCTTTTAAGCTACCGGTAAGCTAGGAGGATACCTTGGTATCTGTTTCTGTAAAAGCCTTACATACATTTGAACCAAAACATGACAGCAAAAACCTTCAGTAGATTTATCCCCTGGCATCTGTGTGTGTGTGTGTGTGTGTGAATGTTTTTGGTGTACCTGTGTTTGTGTGTGTGTGTGTGTGTGTGTGTGTGTGTGTGTGTGTGTGTGTGTGTGTGTGTGTGGGGGGGGGGGGGGGGTACATGTGTTTCTCTGTTGGTTTGTTTGCGTGTGTGTGTGTGTGTGTGTGTGTGAGAGTGTGTGTGTGTGTGCCCATACACACGTTTGTGTGGTGTTCATGCTTTTTGTGTGCCTGTGTTTGCATGCACATGTTTGTGTGTATGTATGCATGCATACACATGTTTGTGTTGTGCGCGTGTGTATGTGTGCATGGCATGTGCGCTTGTGTTTGCTTGTATGAGTGTGTGTGTATGTGTGTGTTTGTGCACGTGCACGTGTGCGTATGTGCATGCATTCATGCATGTGTGTGCATATATGGGACAGTTGGTGTGGTGGGGTGATCCATCATGCAGGACAGGAGGTAGGGGAAGACCATGGGAAGAGAGAGACATACATTACAAACTGCATGTTTCACAAACAAAAGCACAGAAAGACATATGGCCATAAAACATAATGTGGAAAATATAGAAACAAACAAAGCCCTTTTTGAGATACTTTTCATACGCATCCATCCTTATGGTCACAATAGTATTTTAAATGAAAAGGTGATCATATCAATATGGAAAATTACAATACAAGTTGATTTATTTGTGGGATGTTCTGGTGGTTGCATCATGCTAGGTGTTAATAATAAGTGTTAAGATAAACAACATCGCGATTTTCACACTCTCAGGGGCATTTCAAAACAATTCCAGTGGTTAGACCACATGTTATAATTTCGCTACGAGGATAACATCGGATCTTCAATTAAGTGGTTTTCAAATTCACAACTAAATAATGGACATCATGCATTAGACTTATTAGGGAGAGGGAGAGAGGAGTAAAAGAGGAAAGCACAATGTTTGTGTCAAGCCTTGGGTATCTGCTGTTGGGGTGTGTACAGTCCTCAAGCACCCCATCCCAGGCTACGTGGGGGTGTGTACAGTCCTCAAGCCCCCCATCCCAGGCTACGTGGGGGTGTGTACAGTCCTCAAGCACCCCATCCCAGGCTACGTGGGGGTGTGTACAGTCCTCAAGCCCCCCATCCCAGGCTACGTGGGGGTGTGTACAGTCCTCAAGCACCCCATCCCAGGCTACGTGGGGGTGTGTACAGTCCTAACGCCCCCCATCCCAGGCAACATGGGAGTGTGTACAGTCCTCAAGCACCCCCATCCCAGGCTGCCAGAAACATTGCTTGTGAACAGAGACCCTCTTGAGGAAGGCTGACTCAGCTAGATGCACCCCCTCTTCCCCCACCTCCCCCCTTTCTCATCTGCTCTGCTTTCTTCTCCCTCCCTCCCACCCACCCACCCCATCCTGCTCTCTCTCTGAGTATGGCTCCCCCCCACCCCTCTCTGCAGTACAGCTCAGTGGCTCAGTCGTCGCCGTGGCAGCCAAGGGAGACACGTGCCTCTTCCCGCCCGCTTCTCTTGTGACGACCTGCTGTCCTGGCTGTGCTTCATGCTTCTCTGCCTGCCACCTCCTCCACCACTACCACCACCACCATCACCACCCCTCCTCCACCACCGCCAGTGATTTGATTTCCCACCACCTTTTTGGCGCGTAACTCTCGCTCTTCAACGCGATTCTTGCCAGCTAGCTCGCATCCCACCCCCCTTTCGATGCAGACCTGGCACCTTACCGCCTGCCTTACTGCTTCCTCAGACGCTTTGCTGCCGCTTGCTGCCGTCGCTCGCGCGCTCCGACTCAAAATGTGTGTGTCACCCCACGGTAGGTAAACCGCGTGCGCCACAGCCACAGAGAGCGAGTGGAGAGAGATAGGACCCACGCCGCTTTGCTCATCTGGCTTCCCTTCTTCTTCCGTCTTCTGCCCGACAACTGCAAGGAGCTGCTGGAGCGTTGACTGCACTCTGGCAAAAAGGGATTGATTTTTCTTCTCCCCCCACACCCACCCATCCAGCCATCCACCCACCCACCCTCTCGGTCTCTGCTCATTCCTGGAACGGTGCAGAGGAGGTGAGGAGAGGGAGGCACCAGGAGCAGGACTTCAGACTCAGGACAACCCCCCCCTTCATCTCTCTTTCTGGGCTGCACAGTAGGGGTCTTTCCTCTGTGCCGCTATGACAACACACACGGACACGCACACACTACAGTAAATTCAGAGTCCAAGTACTACGAAGTACTGGGTTCCACCTGGACAGACCGCCACCAGAGGGACTCACAGACAACACACTTAGGGACAACACACAAAGAGATGGACAGACGTGTCATGGCGTCCATGGACAGCGGCGGTTCCAGAGTCTCTGGACGACTGAGATCGGGGGATCTGCTCCATGCTGGGCTGGCGTTGTCACTGCTGCTGGGTGAGTGACAGTACTCACTCAATATGCCTCTTATTGCATGTCCCCCATTGCTGTTATTACCACTGTTATAACTACGTGACTGCATTCGTATTAAGACTCTAGTTGAGTCTAGCTGTCGACTACATATTTATATCGCTCTTCTCCAATTCCTTTTCCTCTGCTCTATAATTATTTCTGTTTAATCACACACACACACACGCACACACAAACACACCTCCTCTATCTCCCAAACTTTCATAGAGGCGTGTTCCATGCGTTGTTCCTATGTCGCTTCCAATGACACCAAAGGTCACGTTAAAGTTGCAGGTCTGGGAAGTGTTTACGGTATGTAGGGAGGAGGAAATAGTATTTCGTAAAATAGAATTAGACTAATGTATAGATTGCAGTCACTTGCACATATATGTTGCGCGTATTAATGTGCTATTAATGTGATATTTGTGCTTAAACAGTAACAGGGTAGGGTTTTTGGTAGGCCTACTCAAAAGCTTTCACAATTGAAGTAGTTAATGAATAACATTTGTAGACATTGCTTGTAAGTTATAAAAAAAAACGGTTGTGTGCTGCACTGGTGTCTTGATACTATCTGTCTAGCAGTCGGGGGTTTTGAAGCTTACATACACATTTCGATTCTGCCTTTTTAGCTTGAGAGAGGTAGGCTACAATCGAATAGATCTGGTGGTCGTTTAGTGAAATACATGATTGGCTTCAACACTTAATGTCAGTTGGCTTCTTTGCTTTACAAAGTAACTCCATAGCAGAAATCCTAACGTCAGATTCCGAACTTAATTTAGACCCTGGTTCCTGCAGTGGGAACACACTTAGTTCCTGCAAAGGTTCCTGCGGTGGAAACGCTGCTTTATTCAGCTGGATCACATGTGATAGTTCTTCCCATAAGTGACACCACATGGTATCATTTCAGCCAATCATATAGTTTAGTGTTTGGTTTGCTTCTTGCACACTTTGGCTCAGATGTCATAACATGTTGAGTGTTAATGTTGAGGACTGACAAAACTAAAAATCATGTGAAACTATTCCAAATTGAACAAAATGTTTTGTTGGTACCATAAACAATAAAGTATAATATAACATGCTCGGAATGTAGGAAAATTTAATATAATAAATTTTTCAGCAGTGTATACATTTAGGTAAGCAAGTTACCATACCCCTTTGAAATGATTTTCATAATTGTAAATTTTCATAGACAATGGGCTACTTCTCTTTTTTCCACTAATAGGGTGTAAAGTGATTGGTAGAACAGAGAAAAACAACGCATCTTCAGCTACACTCTTACATATGGACAAATACATCTAAATACCTCAGCAGGCAATACTTTACCCTTTTTTACATCTATAACCTCCCAATAATGTACATATGCCTTGCTAGGCACCCCCATTAACAACACACAAAAATAATAAAGAGCTTGCATTGTTATTTGTAAAATACCTATATATGTAAGACTAGCTAGAACGCGTATTTAAATTGGTAAAAACTAAACGTTTGTATGATATGAAACGCAATACAAAACGAAATGCTTGATAAATGATTTTGTCTCACTGCGACTGAGCGCCCTCTTGGGGCAGCTTTGAAAATCACTAATGTTATGGTTATGTGCGTCATTTGTTCACTGTCAGAATTCTTTTTATTAGTAGGCGCTACCTGGCATTGTTCTTCTCTTCAGGCATCTTATAAAAAAAAATATATAATAATAATAATTATAATAATCACATTTTAACTATTACTACTACTAACAACAACCACCCCAACAATAAGAATAACAATAATTTATAGATATATTTTTAAAGCTTTACTGTGAAATGTGAAAATGAAAACAAAGTAAAACTAATAGTTTACACTAACCATTGGTATTCAAATGTGAAGCGATGCTGAATCCCTTCCCAGCAGCGGTATAGCAAACATAGGAGATAAACCACACAGGAAACTTTAATGGAATTAAATCGTAACTCAAGATAATCCTATCTGTCAACTGGTCAGGGGGCGCGGCCGTTTACGGTTCCTGTCAACTGACACCATCATTCTCTTTTCTCACCTTGGATAGAAAAGATCACTTCCATGTTAACTCCTTGCTCTCTCCATTGCTTCACCTTTATTTATCTCTCTAACCATCCCTTCATTTAATCTTTCTGACCGTCACCTTTATTTAAGTGAATGTCCTTACAGAAAATCTCCTCTATATCTCTCATCCCTCTACCTTCTCCCATAGCTCCCTTGTTCCAACATATCTCCATCCTCCAATCACTCCATTCTCCTCCTCTCTTTATCTCCTAAACTCTCTATACCCCTCGCTTCTCTCGCCCCTTTCCTCTCTTTACCCCCTCCTTTCTCTCCCCTCTCCTCTTTCCTCTCATCTCTCTCCCCTATATATACCTCTCCACTCTCTCCCCTCCCCTCTCTTCTCTCCCCACCCCTCTCCTCTCTCTCTTCCCCATCCTTCTAACTCCCCTCTCTCCTCCTTCCCCCACTCCTCTCTCTATACCCCTTCCCTCTCCTCTCTTTCCCCTCTCCTTTCTCACCCGTTTTCTTCCTTTCCTCTTTCCTCTCTCCTCTCTCTCCTCCAGTTACCCAGAGTGAGTTTTGTGGAATCACGGTGAAACACATCAATAGTATTATCCATAGCTAAAGGATGGTCTCTCTCTCTCTCTCTCTCTCTCTCTCTCTCTCTCTCTGTCCCTTTCTCTCTCTCTTTGATCTCAGTCCACATGGGCACATTTGGTCTCCACTGTACACATTTCTGTCACTGTCAAGTATTTAATCGTGAAATTATTTCTCATTATGGGGAGACATTGTTGTGTTTAAAACTGCAGGAGCATTTGTCATGTGGGACATGGCAAAACTATGTTTTCATTAGCCATGTTGCGGTATATTTACATAGATTTAGGATTATACATTACGACACCTCTCTTGAGTCCTCTCACTATGGCGGAGTATCGCCAACAAAAACTCTCATGATGCATGCAACAGTTGTATGAAGTAATACGGAAATGCTTTGTATTATGTAGTTATTGTATTATTATTATTATTGTAGTTTATGATTCATGAATAATTAAGGATTGTAGTGGGAAAATATCAATGGAAGCAACAGGTATATCCTAATGCACAGAGTAATGGTTCAGGGTGTGGTCAGCGTCTAGCTGCCATCCATCAATCCCTTCATATGATGATCCACGTCCGCCTATTGAAACATCAAACGTTAAATTCCCTGTCAACTGAAATCGATTATACAATACAACGTACACAACAGATGAAACGACAGCCAACTCCAACAGTGGCCATTACGTCACCTTTGCCTCCGTGGTGGAATGCAGCAGGGAGCCCAACCTTACGTAAGAGTAGCATCCTAGTTATTCTAGGATTATTGATTAGCTACGCTTCACACTATTGATCCCACTGCAGTAGGCTACTGCTGCTATGGAATTACAATGAACATTTATATTTGGATACAATCTGGTCCACAAACATGTACGCACGTACACACGTACGCACACACACACACACACACACACACACACACACACACACACACACACACACACACACACACAAATGACACACACACACACACACACACACACACACACAGACAGAAACACACAAACACACACTCACCCCCACAAACACTCACATACACACACACGTAATGTAATCCTCAGCAGGTCAGTGTGGCGTTGTGGGGTTATAAATAGGTGTATGTTTGTGTGTGTGTGTGTGTGTCCAAAAACAACAATCTGAACATGAGACCAGCTGTCCCTTAATAACGAGGCACGCCTAGCCAGCTATACTAATCAGAAATCATACCTGCATGTTGAGTTATATGTTCCTTAAAACCAAACATTCGTTTTTTTTGGGAAGAATTACATTAACCCTGTTCCACCATGTGACATAGGGAAAACCATGTAAAATAGGCTTGATAGCTAGTTGTGAAACAAGTAGTGAGGGACATTCATATTTATGCTACTTCATTCAGTTATTTTATTAAGCTGATCCTATATTTCAGCCCTTTTGAGGTCTTAAAACAAATGACCACACTCTCCTTCCCTTATTAAACCCTTTGTCTCGGTGTTCTTTGCCTCGTCTTGTGCTCCGTTTCCAGGGGTCTGGTGTGTCAGTGGACTGGAGGTTTCCACGGGGAAGATAACAGTTATGGAGGCCATGAATGGCTCGACGGTCCTGATTCCCTGTACCTACTCTTCCTGCATCGGCATTAAAAAACTATACTTCAACTGGCATTACGATGACAACGGGACTATGCAGAAGGTAGGACCCCTCACACGCATACAAACAAAGAGCTCTGTTGAAAAGTAGATTCATATCTTTTTTTCAATCAATAATGAGGTTCAACAAAATAACCTCTGAAATGTAATCAGTGGAAGTGTTCATTTACGTGTGTGTGTGTGTGTGTGTGTGTGTGTGTGTGTGTGTGTGTGTGTGTGTGTGTGTGTGTGTGTGTGTGTGTGTGTGTGTGTGTGTGTGTGTGTGTGTGTGTGCGTGCGTAGCTCTGCGAGGGGTCGATCGCCGCAGAGAACGTTGAGCCCCGCTACAGCGTGTACAACGAGCGCGTGGAGTTTGTGGGCTCGTCCAAGAAGAGCAACATCTCCATCCTGCTGTGGAATATCACCTTCGAGGACGAAGGCAATTACGTGTGCTTCGCCCGCAACCAGAAGGAGAAGAACCGGAACCACAGCGCCATTTTCACGCTCCGCGTGGTGGACCAAGGTGTGTAGTGAGATGCACGCGTGCACCAGAACAGTGGTTCCCGACCTTTGACTTGAGGGGTACCGCTAAATTGTCATCAAGACCTTTCACGAACACCTCATATGCAAATGGTAAAAAATAGATAAATAGACATGCAGGGGCGGAGTAAAGAGTACCAGCGTCCCCTTTATACACAAGTATTACTGAAAGAAGGCCATGTCCAGTGGGAAACAGTGGAAAGATAAAGTTAGCAACGATGCCTATGCTCCCAGTGTGTATATTTAGCCAACACAAATGAACACAAAGCATCAATGTAAACACTACAGTGGAAACATATGATGGAATGCACCAAGCCCTATTATTTTTAATAATAACATATATTGTGAATTTGTCAATTTCAAAAATAAATTCCACGCACCATCTGCAGTACCCTCGAAAAACACTGCACTAGAACATACACCTATGCCTACACGCGCACGCGCACACACGCACACGCACACACACACACACACACACACACACACACACACACACACACACACACACACACACAGCCATTCACAAGTACAATGGATTGCTACTATTAAACAAAAACAGTGTCACTACCCAGTCACCATCCAACATTAGGTATAGGTCAGTTATCAGATTTAGATGTTTGTAATTGTTGTGTATCCTTGCGTATCCCTGTAATTATGATACACACTTGTGATAAATATCAGGTCTATATATAGAGTTCAAACAGGAGAGACAAGTCTTTAAAATTAACCACAAAACATATTGACGACACATTTGGAGATTAGACACCATCAAATTATTCTTCACCAAGAGATGAATTTCCCCCTGATGGTGTCTAGATGAGGTGGTGGTTTGACTATGGATGGAGGACACCATCTCTTTCTCTGTACACAGGTGGAGCTTAGTCCCGGAGGTGAAGGGGATGGAGGAGGGCTGCAATGAGTCTCAATGAAAACAACAGAGACAAGCATGAATGAGAGACGTAGATATACGCTGCACGTTGGCGTGCAAAATTACTCCTGTTAACACATGGGGTCCTGATTGGTTGAGAAATGAAGGAGAGGTGCCTGCGATGACAGCATGGGAATTTAGAACCCAACATAGAGCGATGAGAAATAGAAGGGGAATGTCGTCTTCCTGATTTAACTTTTGCTTGAGCTACATTTTACACTTGTAGTTTATATTTATAGTTTATATTTGTAGTTGTCTCTCTTGTGCAGTGAAGGAGGTTGACAACACCTTGACCACCATCATTGTGTCCGTGGTGGGCGGAGTCATCGGCTTCCTGATCATCTTCATGGTGGTGAAGGCTCTGGTCGTTCACTTCATTCTGAAGAAAGACGACAAGAAGTAAGCAGAGCACTCATACAATCACGTAGCTTCTCTCAAGTCAAATTTGCTATCACATTTGCTGTCAAATATTTTGTCAACACAGTTCGTTTAGACGAGTTTATTAAGCATTCATATGTTTTTGTCTGTCTTCCAGTAAAGAGTGTCTGGTGGGCTCCTCAGCAGGGGTTGACAACACGGAGAACGGACACACGACGGCCAAAGGGGCCGACACCAAGGGAACACCAAAGGCATGAGCGATTACACGTCTGTATGTTTGTATATATATATAGAGGTCAATGTTCACAATGTCCAGATAAGGAAGCACTACAGATGGACTGTTGTATCATAAGAGTGGCTAAACCATTAGCTCATGTCAGATGTATATAAAAAACAACAAAAAAAAACAACTTATATATGTATATATATATCTCATGCTTGAAATTTGGAATGTGTGAAGTGAGCCCGCCCCGCCTCTATGGCAGCTCTTTACCTGCACCCTGCATCATCAACTCTGCTCCAAGATGACCTCTCCACTCCTTTCACGTCACAGCCTGGCCAGTCTCTACATCTCTCCCTATAAAACACGATGGCTTTCAACACATACGTCATCATGAATGCCTCTCGTGAAACTCTTGCAGTCAATGACGTTGGCTTGTACACAACAAGCAAGGAAATGGGTTGATTTTACTTGAAGAAATTAATTTCATATGAATACTAATTTCTATAAAATTCAAACTAGCATGTATGATCGTGCTCTTAGAATAATAGAAACAAAAAAATAAGTTTGGAATCAATGATTTTCTACTCTCTGTTGTGGTGTCCATATAGCCACAGAACGCAAATTCCCAGACCCACACAGCAGATCGAATACAGGAACACACATTTTACTATATTGAACTGCCAACAATCCACTGCCGTGATGTCAACTAATAGACAGCACAACCTCTCCTGCCAACGTCCGTTATTATCATCGCAGGGCACGTGACCAAACCTGAAGCATTTTTGTTTACAAACTAGCATAAACACAACCTCATGAAGCTCGGTTTTCCTGTTGGATGTTAATAGATTAATAGCTGCCACCAATCAAATGACGGCTCACCATTGGTTGAAGACATAAGCTATCCAATCAGAAAGCCCCTCTGGCTGTAATCTGACCTTTATACCTTAACCACTGCCACAATATTCTCAACTACATGTTTACCAGGGGGTCCGGTATTTGCTGAGGAGGGCAGACAGAGAGACCGTAGTCTTCAGCTCATAGACTAGTAGTTCATTTTACATTTAGCAGACGCTTTTATCCAAAGCGACTTACAGTAAGTACATTTGTCAGAAGAAAGAAACAATATATCGCTGTTGGTACAATAAGGATGTTCATAGAACCAGTGCCAAGCACTTACAATTGCTAGGTATACCCATTCCCTGTATGCAACAAAGATAGCTAGGATAAGATTGCGCTGGTCTAGAGTGGAAGGGACAGAGGGAGTCCAAAGAAGAGGAGAGGGAGGATAGCAGAGTCTCGGAGCCTTCCTCGGTGGACAGTAGAGATAATTGTTCTAGAGATGGTAGTGAAGACAGTTGAGGCAAAAGTAGAGAGAGAGATTTCAGGTTACATACGGAGTACAGAGGAGGGAGGACATCAAGGGGAGAGAGAAAGCAACAAAGTGATGGTCAGACACAAGGAGTGGGGTAATGGAGAGAGCTGAGGTACCACAGGACCTTGTTAATATCAGGCCAATTTGGTTCCCGGCCCTGTGGGTGGGAGGAGAGGGGGAGAAGGTGGCGAAAAGGTCTTGTTAATTCAGGGGAGTGCAACTTCCACGGCAGGATGTTGAGGTGGCCCAGGACAACGAGTGGTGTGTCATCTTCAGGAAAGCAGCTGAGGAGGGCGTCCATCTCATCTAAGAAGTCGCAGAGGGGACCTGGTGGACGATAGATCACCGCATTGTAGAGCAATGCAGATCTTGTCAAGTGTTCCAGGGGAAGGACTTGGTAGGACCACTATGGCGAGATGAGGAGTCCAGTCCCCCCTCCTCAGTCCGAGGGTCTTGGGGTGTGTGAGGACGAGTAGGCAGTTGAGAGGGCAGCTGGAGTTGCAGTGTTCTCTGGGGTGAGCCAAGTCTCTGTAAGGGCCAGGAAGTGGAGAGTCTTGGAGGGAGGCAAAGAACTGCAGCAGCAAGATAACATGCAGTTCCTTCTTCAAGACAAAATGTAACTAACTCACCAGCTTCCTGGTTCTGCTTTATAGGCAGCCTTAGCTCTGCCCTACAATCAAGACTATTGTCCACACCTGGTGATCGAAACTGGCACTTACTAACAACAGAGTTGGAAGTAGCACTACCAACTGAAATGCTTAGTTTGTATACTCACCAGCAGCAAGATAACATGCAGTAGTAGCAGAGTTCTTAGTAACAGTATTAATAGTTAATAGGAATAGTTTTTGATGTGGCAGGGGCTGGCAAGTCTAACAAATGTGCTTCCTGAGGCAAACTAGTAGATTCCGTTCTGCACCACTTTTGGTTCCTTTGCTTTAGATAATAAAATAACTTACTCCAAAGGAAAAACACAGGTGCCTGTTTGAGAAACCCCCAAAAACGACACTGAAAAACGAATTAAAGAATAACCAATCAATGGAAATCCACAAGGAAAATGCACCCAACTTCCCACCAAGAAACGAATGGACTGAAATCATGCTGCTTCTGATTGATAACTGATGCATTTTGAGCATGTGTGCATTTTTTTGAGAAAAAATATATTTATGTCTGTTTATCTCTGACATCACCTCTTCTGTCATCATGTCAAAACCCCAATGTGTGATCCCAACCAATCATCTTCACCCTACACGTAGATCAACCAATTGTCTTATTAGTCCTATCACCAGGCATTTACCTGAAAATTAACTCCTCAATGCAGATGAGGGACAACTGTCAGGGCGAAAGTTGACATGTATTCACAGCATGCTTTCTAAAGACTTCTTACAACTGCCATTGCTTCAACAACCATCACCCACTGAGCAGTTATATATGCTTACAAGGACAGCTAGCATCACTTACCGGTTAGCTCGGTTGTGGTGGCTGCACTTACTGGAGGAACAATGTACATTTATACCAAGCATACCTAAACATGCAGTTTGACACGATAGAGACATGGAGGTACATTTCATGTCCTTTGCCAAACTAGCACGAGTCTGGCAATGCTCATATCTGGCATAAACAGATAATTATGTTCTTCCCAAAAACACCTATTGTTTGTTGTTTGTATTTTATTCTATAGTAATTTTTATACCTATCATTTTCAAAAGGGTTTTGTTGGCCTTTTTTGGGCTGGCCGTTCAAAAACGAGTAAAAGTTGTGTGTTCAGTGTAGTGGTCTTAATATCAAAAAAGCCATGCAGACTGAAAATTTATGTTTTTGTTGTTTTAATGTGTTAGTTACAGCTCATGAATGAAAATAACAACATCAAATGATATAATATAGATATATTACATATATTGGTGTCTCAAATGTAAAGAATATATTTTACATGCACACTGTATGATTCCTATTTTGCTCTACTACCATGAAATGCTGTTTTAGTATTTAGAAAAAAACTGATATTGTCACTTTGTCACTTTGTAAGCTGTTGAACTACATTAACAGTCATTAGATCACCATTTACTGTTGTGGATTAAGTGATTCAGAAAACAAAGGCGTCATCAGATATGTAGGTCATCAATACTCATATTATGGTCAACATGTCCAATTACCACACAGCAGATTTGTCTGTATTTTAGGCTATATTGTGAAAAACACACATCTCTGTTACCAAATTCTTATTTTGCTGCTGTACAGTGTCTCTACCAAAGTTCTCAGCAGCCAAATGAAGGAGAAAGAAATCCACTTTCTGCCCCCTAGTGGCGATGCCACAACAATTCAGCTTTTACCTCTTAGCATGAATTGATCATGAAAATTGGAGTGCATGCATTCCATGTTTGCATTCTGGAGAAGCAATAGAACTGGTCTCCTGAGAACTGGCACTTTATGACATTGTAATGGAACTGTGGTGGGACACTGTCTGTCCCTTGCACAAATCACTATGTATCCACATTGCATGAATGTATCTGTTGTACTAAAGACATCCTTGTTAGACTCTGCCATGGAATAAGACAGCTGTAATACTAACGGATCGCTAAATATGTTACACAATTACAATTGGCTCCACAGCATAGAATTATTGGCATTTATGTGTTTACGTTGCAAAAAAAACAATTGTCACACCAATTCATAAATTAATTATGAAATGTAATAATATAACTATAACATATATTTGACTTAATGACAACAACACAAATACAAGGCAGACTAACTCAGGAGAATCCAATCAGAATACTTCCAACACCATTTGAAATTATTTGAAGTAAACTAAAATGTTACTTGAAGTGTAACATTTTGTGTTTACACATGGACTTTATGGCCAGCTACAAATGGGTTTATTTTTGTATTTTGACCAGATGTATATGTTTCAATCAAGCAGCAATGTACCATGCATGCTACTGTAACCAACACTAAACACACATACAAACACACAGACACACATACACATACACACACACACACACACCCACACAAACACAGAACGAGTTAAGCCATTTCCCCAGTTATTTTGTGTGTTTGAATCTACCAAAGATTTACGAGAGGGAATGGTCATTTTGTTGAGTCATGTTCAATTTAGTAACAACATCACAGTCAGATTTCAAAGATGTTTTGTCCAAATCTTGTCTTCCATTTCAGACTTTATGACTATGAGACTTGCATGTGTCTTTCAACTCTCCCATGTTGATGCATCCTTGTGGTTGCATCTCTCCCTTGACATGCATAATGTTCCCTACATCCAAACAGTTGTTATAGTGAGCATCATGGCCTGTCTCCAATATGGACTTGAGCAGGAGAGTGCTATATTATATTGATAATCCAACAAAAAAAAAGAGAAATAAACCACACACCTCAAATCTGAAGTGGGATCTTTCAGTATAGATTGTATCTGGATTCAAACTGCTACCACCTACATCCATACATAATTGATTGCATTGCCTTTACACATATAAATATACACACCTTTATTGTAGTAATTTTCTCCTGCATGTGTGCATGAACTCTGAAATGAGCTGATGGTCTGCAGATATCTCTGCCATCATGGGAACCCCATACATAACAGGCTTACTTTTTAGCGGTGGTGCAGAAGAAATGGCGTGACCACCACATAACGGCGGTAAGCCATAAAACAGGAAATGGAAATGACCCTCGCCCAAAACCCACCCTTCTCCTGGCAGCTAAAAAACCCACACATTTCTCGTTTCCAGTATTGTTTAAAACTTGGTTGAGAACTAAATTCAAGCAAGCAAGTGGGACAATAGATGTGCTCTATGACCCCTGATCCCTCTATGACCACTGACCCCAGCCCAAAACATGTTTTAATTACATTTGCAGGATGGCCAACATGTCTTAAGCAGGCACTTTAGATACTTATTTAATATTATCAATGTGGAAACCATAGTATTATTATATATAAGAAAAAGTTTGACATTATTTTGTATAATAAATATATAAATCTGTTTCCAGGTAATGAATGTATGGTGGAATTACAAACACATGTCTATACCCTATAGATTATTGATCCCCCTGCTCATTCCAGGTACACATGGGAGAATAGTTGATTATCAAAGAGCATTAAAAATTATGTAAATAAATGTCATTATTTTCTAGCTAAGTGAATCCAACTGTAACATAGTAATGATGCAGATCCTACTAATGAAACTTACCACACTGCAAAAAGTTTACAAGAGGTCTGTTCATGCTATACTACTAAGAACTACAGCCAATCGAAATACATATACTAACCCTAATATTATTCATATGGTACACTGAACTAATGTCATAAGATGACATCACACCACTACACTGCCGTGTACTCTTACAGCAGTGGTCACATGATTGGTGTTCAAAAACATAGGACCTGTGGCCTAAAGCGGCAGAAGCTCACGCCAAACCACGGTGTGACGTCTGCTTACTACTTCCCACATTCCAAACCTTTTCAGAGAAAATAGCCGATGACCGGTCAGTGTCAAACCGTATACACTGCCCTGAAAAAACAAGAACTAAATGAGAGAACGTTCAACTCAAATATGAAGTAGCTGTAAACGGAACACGTTAAGATTTGACCTGTTTTTCCTCTTCGATATGAGAAATTCCCATTTACAAAGAGCTAGGTTTAGATATTTTGTGAAACAGTTCACTTTTAAATTCTGTTGTACGAGTTTGCTTATGTTATGTAGAACCATGGATGAAACTAATATCATGTTTATTCTTCCTCATGCTCTGTAGTAGTATCATAATAACACATTGCATGACAGTGTTATTCTGTATAACATTTATGGTGAACTGTAGAGGAAATCTCAATATTAGTCAGCTAGAGTTTGAATTATAAGCACAGGCTTATATTAACCTCACTTGTTGCCACAGTCCTGCATTTTAACCAATGTGTATGTTTTCTTTCTATCCGTCAAACATCAGCTAAACCTACCACTGATATCCATGGAATTCCATGGATATAACACAAATATCTTGGCGTGTAACTATGTCGTTCTAATCTTAACAGTTAAACAAGGGACTTCCGTAACTGTCTCAGTTGACAATTTTCTGAACACAGTCCATGAAACACACACTCCCCACATACGCAGTCCCTCACCAAAACCACTTACCAAACTAGATCTGTCTTTCAAGAAGTGTTTAGCCGCTGCTCTGTGTGTGTCCATGTTGCTCATGCTGCTCTCTGACTATGCAGGATGCTTTTCTTTTCTTTTCAAACTGCTGAACTGGAAAATAAACGATTACTTCAAACTCTTGATAATCCTCTTTTTTTGCCAATGATCAATATCATTTGTGTGTGTGTGTGTGTGTGTGTGTGTGTGTGTGTGTGTGTGTTTGTGTCCTGTCTGTGAGGGAGAGGAGAGTGAGATGTAAAAGTGAGACGAGAGGATGTGTGACATAAATATTTAGCCGCATGCATAATGCATGGTGAAGAGGCGGTCACTTCTGTCTAGTGTCAAGATTATATTCAGCCCACTTTGCCAGAGAATGTTGTCACAAGGATATATTGTGTACAACCAGCACTTCTGAACTGGTTTAATCTATATTTAATAAAATGTATAATCAACCATGACAGAAGTGGTGGTTGAATGGCATCGAAAAGCAAATCATTACTCTAAGTACAAATCATATCACTACATGATCCTAAATATGGAAGCAGAAAAAAAGATAGCAGTAAAGTTAAGTTTGACTATGGATATTAGTTATGATCTACAAACTATAATGTTTTTAATATCATTGCTGATATTACTTTCAATATCATGCACAATATTACCTTCTGCTTAATTTATCTAATTTAGTTGTTGTATGTTTTACAAAATGTACCTTACTTTTATTGTTGTTCTATTAGGCACTGGTGTTAGAACTTACTCCTGATACACTTACATTTATTACTTTATTGTTTTTATTCTTCTTTTGTATTTTACAGTACACTGAACTAATGTCATAAGATGACATCACACCACTACACTGCCGTGTACTCTTACAGCAGTGGTCACATGATTGGTGTTCAAAAACATAGGACCTGTGGCCTAAAGCGGCAGAAGCTCACACTGCCAAACCACGGTGTGATGTCTGCTTACTACTTCCCACATTCCAAACCCTTTCAGAGAAAATAATTGATGACCGGTCAGTGTCAAACAGTATACACTGCCCC
The DNA here is from genome assembly GCA_026745465.1 of Lota lota. Taxonomy (NCBI): domain Eukaryota; kingdom Metazoa; phylum Chordata; class Actinopteri; order Gadiformes; family Lotidae; genus Lota; species Lota lota. Next base: position 3,261,332 of record JACYXH010000772.1, read on the forward strand.
GAAAAAACAAGAACTAAATGAGAGAACGTTCAACTCAAATATGAATATGATATGAGTAATGATATGAGTATGACAGTAATGAAGTACAAATTATATTACTATACAGTATCCTAAATATGGAAGCAGAAAATAAGATAACAGGAAAGGAAAATAAAGGTAACGTATCCACAATGCAACAACCCTTCAAGTATAGATTGACCCTGGATATTACTTATCTATAAACTATAATTTTTTCAACATCACTGCTAATATTACTTTCAATATCATGTGTAATATTACTTTTTTATATTTATGGAGCAATCTCTGGAATAAGAATTTACTTTGGGATTAAAAAAGTTTATTTTTAATCCTCTATTTTATCTTATTCTAAATAGCTATTCTAAAAAATATCTATAGGCCTTCATCACAGAGATGTAATAGTGAGGACAAAAACAGTTGAAGCTCATTAAGTTAATTATGAGTTTGTAGGCATGTCAGTGCCCATAATAAGATACATCTGTGTTCGCCCCATTACACCTCTGTATTAAATGTGATAGGATACTACTATGGCACTGCAGAAAGCCTAATAACGTTTATCACCCCCCCCCCCCCCCCCCCCCCCCCCCCCCCCCCACACACACACACACACACACACACACACACACAGAGTTACTTCTTTCTTACTTACTAGTGCAGTCCCCGTTCAAACCGTGCCTGTTTGGAATGGGCTGATTGCAATTACTTGGGTCCTCAGCAATACACCTGCCAAGTGTAAAGTAGATCGGAAGAACGGTTGTCAATTGTTTTCGAATGACAGACAGACAAACAGAGACTCCTTCATTATAGTAAGATTAGATGGCGGCCATTGTATGATGAAGACACTTGTTGCGTCAATCAATAGTGTGAGATTGGACAAGGATGTTCACCTTATAAACGACACATTGCAATCCTGCTGTGAGTTAGGTTTACAGAAAACCCATGTTCTTGTATACCTTGTGATTCTTGACTCTAAAGGGCTCTCTGTCTCCATCTTCTGGTATCTTCATTTCTCTACAACACAGACTCACTGGATGTCACAGTTCAACTCATATTCAAGTATAAATGAAAAGATTTGAATACATCTAACAAATTGAAATTCTCCGGGTAATCAGTGTTCTCACACATCTTATCATAGACAGCATGTGGGCACACAACATACATGCAGTAGCTGTCAAGATTCCCAGTCATTTTATTCTTAATGATATAATCCTGCAAGATTAGAAAATAAAATGTTGACCACTTTGCATGTTCTGGATATGGATTTCTCTCATTGTTTAGGTACAATGAGATACAAAGCATTTTATACTTTCATGACCAGAAGATGGTGCTGTGACTGCAGACATATTTCCTGCAGTCACAGCCCCCAGTATCATAGTATCAGTAACAGTATCATAGTTTATACAATAACAATGAAAAAAGATAGATTCATACAAAATACTTAAGTAAAGTGTTTTTACTTCTTCCTCCATCCATGTGGTCTGCACCAGCTGTGGATCTCATCTCGGTACCTAATGGCAGTCAGGCTACCTCTGGCGAGCACATGGAGGGCTGTGCGGCCCCCCAAAGAAATGCCACCCCACACCATGACTGACCCACCGCCAAACCGGTCATGCTGGAGGATGTTGCAGGCAGCAGAACGTTCTCCACGGCGTCTCCAGACTCTGTCACGTCTGTCACATGTGCTCAGTGTGAACCTGCTTTCATCTGTGAAGAGCACAGGGCGCCAGTGGCGAATTTGCCAATCTTGGTGTTCTCTGGCAAATGCCAAACGTCCTGCACGGTGTTGGGCTGTAAGCACAACCCCCACCTGTGGACGTCGGGCCCACATACCACCCTCATGGAGTCTGTTTCTGACCATTTGAGCAGACACATGCACATTTGTGGCCTGCTGGAGGTCATTTGGCAGGGCTCTGGCAGTGCTCCTCCTGCTCTTCCTTGCACAAAGGCGGAGGTAGCGGTCCTGCTGCTGTTGTTGCCCTCCTACGGCCTCTTCCACGTCTCCTGATGTACTGGCCTGTCTCCTGGTAGCGTCTCCATGCTCTGGACACTACGCTGACAGACACAGCAAACCTTTTTGCCACAGCTCGCATTGATGTGCCATCTTGGATGAGCTGCACTACCTGAGCCACTTGTGTGGGTTGTAGACTCCGTCTCATGCTACCACTAGAGTGAAAGCACCGCCAGCATTAAAAAATGACCAAAACATCAGCCAGGAAGCATAGGAACTGAGAAGTGGTCTGTGGTCACCACCTGCAGAACCACTCCTTTATTGGGGGTGTCTTGCTAATTGCCTATAATTTCCATCTGTTGTCTATTCCATTTGCACAACAGCATGTGAAATTTATTGTCAATCAGTGTTGCTTCCTAAGTGGACAGTTTGATTTCACAGAAGTGTGATTGACTTGGAGTTACATTGTGTTGTTTAAGTGTTCCCTTTATTTTTTTGAGCAGTGTATATTTGCACATTGGAAGTGAGCATTATGTCCTACTCTAGTCCGTCACTCTCTCTCTATTGAATGAAAAAAAATGCATATAAATAACGCTCAACGCACATCCACAGGTATACATTTACATAAGTTGGATGTAAATACTCTTCAAGCAGTAACGTCAAACCTCAGGACATCACCGTCTCTGATTGCACACTTCAAATCTGCTTCCAATTGGTCACTTGACTAACAGACTATGTGCTGAGTGTTTGTAGTGTACCTGTGTATATGTGTGTGTGTGTGTGTGTGTGTGTGTGTGTGTTTGTGTGTGTTTGTGTGTGTGTGTGTGTGTGTGTATGTTTGTATGTGTGTGTGAGACGGTTCCTTGAGGAGGGCTGTGGGGGGTCGCAGCGGCAAGGACTGAATGTTTGATTGGCGTTGTTTCTCTCGTCTTCCTCACCCGTCCGACTTCTCCTTCGCTTCCGACGCGCCAAACTCCTTGATCATGGGCATGTTGGCCCGGCTGTGCAGAGACACTACAGATGACTACAGAGAGGGAGGGAGAGACAGCGACAGACAGAGAAAGAGAGAGACAGAGAGTGAGAGAGAGACAGAGAGAGAGACAGAGAGAGAGGGAGAGTGAGAGAGACAGAGAGAGAGACAGAGTGAGAGAGAGAGAGAGACAGGGACAGAGACAGAGACAGAGGGAGAGAGAAAGAGAGATACGGTGAGAGAGAGAGAGAGAGAGAGAGAGATGCAAGCACATCCCATCTCTTTGTTTTCTCTATGTGGTTTCTGTCTTGTGGGATTCTCCTTCTTTGAAGAGAGTGTGTGTGTGCATGCTTGCAATGCCTGTGTGGTTTCATAAGAATGAAGATCTGAGTCCACCATTGTCTCTTTTGTATTGTTTGACTTCTAAAAGTCCTCCAGTGGCCTCAGAGGCAACGTGTCCACAGCCTCAGATAACCTGAAGGTGGATCAAGAAAGACATTTTCTTTCTTGTGTGAGAAAGGACCGTCAACTACAAATGCAAAAGGAAGAAAAAAACAAGTAGAGGAGGTGAGTAAATGGAGGTGAAACAGTTGAACGAGATTATAAACCGTGGCATAAGAAATCATGCGGTGTTGAAGTGTAGACATTTGTTTGAGAGCAGACGACGGAGACTGCGGCGGGGTGATCAAGAAACAGACACCTGATGAGATTACAAAGAAGGGTGTCATTTATCTGTCAAACTGAAAAGAAGTGATTCCGTCAAACTTTGCTGCTGCTGCTGCTGTTTATTGGCTTCCAGTCTGATTGAGTTAAAAGGGCGAGTGAATGGCTGAGATTCACAATGACACCTGCCTGACTGAGTGAGGCCTGGGAACCCTTAAGCTGGAAACACCTTAAAAATTCTGTTCATCCGTCTCTCTTCTAAATTCTCTCCCTCTAACTTTAAACTGTGGCTTGTATCTACACTGCATATGAGCAACTGTAACATGCAAAGATGTTATTAAAAATAATAAAAAGTAAAATAGCCATTTCCCAATGGCTGCCTGCTTTACAATATAAAAATATAAAAAATATATACATATATGTGTTTATATGTATAATAACAGCAAGATGTGTGATTACGAGGTTAAATCATATACCCGGTAATTAGTGTGTGATAATGAGTAACAATAACACAATTTAAACAAAACCATCTCACCATAATTACAATAGATAGAAAATCATAGGAAATAAGTAATAGGGTACACATACTATGCTTTTTTGAATGGGGCTCAGTGCCTCAATGCATCCTGGGATAAAATCTTCCATCAAAGTGAAAGTGAACTGCCCACTGACCTGGGACCAATGCCTTATTCCTGTACAGGAATTTTACTGCGAACCTAACCTGCAGGTGTAGGAGGCCACTAAGTTCACACACGGCCAATTTCTACCTGTCCAATTTTCCTTCTTTCCTTCTTTCCTTCTTTCCTTCTTTCTCTTTTCAGTGTAGTGAGACAATCGCCACCCTGTTGCATAAAGTATACCGGGCCACAGAGTTATGCTGATGGTCTTTGTTACATTTTCCCTACCCTACCCTCTGTTCTTATTTGTATATTTGTTAACACAAATATTCCCCAAAAACGTTATACATTTGTTTCTCCTCTTCTTTTCCTTCCCCTTTCATTTTCCCATCACCGTCATAAGCCCATCTTTACTTTCCACACTATGGTCTTTACTTACGTTGAGCACATCATCCATAATTTCATAACTGTGCCTTCCTTTGTTGCCTGCAATCCTTTTTTCTTTATTTAGACCTTTATCTGTAGCTCTATTATTTCCCCTGCATCTCACTTCTATTCAGCACTGTTTTCTTGATCTGGTTCTCTCTCTGCACTCGTCTCTTTGTCCGTCTGTGTGCTGGCTAGGAGTCTGGATGGATGCTGTGTTCCAATATGCAGCTCACCCCGTTCTCTCCGTTCTCTTAAAGCTGTCCTCAAAATGGAGGGATGTCATTGCCTCTCCTTTCAAGTGGATAGGGTAAAACCTGGACTGCTTCAGCTTCGTCAGTTTGAAGAAGAAACACACAATCGTTTTATTCTCAGTTTTCTCTCTTTCTTTCGTGGTTGAAAAGGAAGGATTTTTATGTTATTAGCGGTGGGATTTCGCTAACCTAATTTCTTTTGTTTTTTTTACTCGTGCGATACAAGGGAGATTCCACACAATGGACCACTATAGTGTTCACACCACATGAGCTGCCCAAAATAAAATGCAGGACCAAGGAAATAAACTAGAGAACATATAAAAAGTAAAAGGGAACAAAAGATACCATGTGAATGTAGATATTATACATAGAACACATGCACACGCACACACGCACACATGCACACACACACACATGCACACACACACACACACACACACACATACACACATACACACATACACACATACACACACACAAACAAACACATCTAGATGCATACACACATGCACACACAGCGAATGTGAAAGAGTTTTGCAAATGAACCTGACTTGGTCTTCAGCAGACCTCACATCCTTCAAAGAGGACCCAGCAGGAGTTGGCCAGCTCCTCTCTCCTCGCCCCCTTCTCATCTCTTCTTTCTCTCTCTCCACTCATCATCACTCTCGCTCTCCGAGGACTTTTTCCAACAAAATTCAAAGCAATGTTTGGAGATTAGTTAACTGGGCGTGTGGTTTGTGTGTGTGTGTGTGTGTGTGTGTGTGTGTGTGTGTGTGTGTTGGGGTTTGTTTTGATGACAGCAGATACAGAGTTAATGTGGTAATGACAAGCAGAGAAGCAATTTGTTTCCTACGGTGCTGACTCATGCGGGAGGTCAGAAGGTCAGCCATCACAGCAATGTTCGTTCAACTGTCAAAGCATTTTGATATTCTCTACCAATGATGGCGATAAGCCCACTTAATCTTCAGCATTTGTCAGATTTCATTGTATTTGTTTTATAATTTGGAGGAATAAACCAACCAACAAACATTTTTGAATTTGGAGTCTTAAACGGGTTTATGTTTTCTTGAATGAAGCAAACAAAATAAAAATAAAATACTTAAATCCATAAAACATAACTCTTTTGAGACGATTTTCTTTGGGGAAGGGTGAAATAATGTGTCATCATCACTTAGAAGAGTTTAACCCTAGTTGACCCAAGTCTTACCCAGGGGTCAACAGAGGCTTGACTATGCAGATGAGTGGCGACGCAGGTTCAGTTAACCAGAGGCCTGTCACAAATTGTCATCAAGATCTTTCGCTGACCAACTCAGCTGCAACGGGTAACACCTGATTATCTCTGTACTTACGACCGAACCATATTGTGCAGCCACTGAAATAAGAGTCTGTTGACAGTTGCTTTGGTGGCATTTGTGATTCCGATAAGTTAACAGCTTACGATCATTAATGTTGTAGGCTAATAAACAGTTATTAGAAACACCTGTTAAGCGGGGTGATACAAGTATAGTTCAAGTCCCAGTCATGGAATGCCTCTGGTCCAATCAAATTACTTGGTTGGAACTAACTGTTGTGTAAACACAATTATTACTATAAGAATCCAATGGCCAGTGGGAAACAGTGGAAAGCAAAAGTCAGCTACGCTGCTTATGCTCCCATTGTGTTAGGTAACACAAAAATTAACACAAAACATAAATGGAAAACACAACAATGGAAAACATATGATGAAATGAACAAAGCAACACTAATTTTGAAATAATAACAAGCCATAATATAATATTTAGTGAACAATATTTATAATCGATTTATTTTCAATTATCTATAAAGATAATAATTTCAAGAATAAAATCCCTTGTACCACTTGCAGTACCCTCGCATACCACAGGTTGAAAAACACTGATGTACGTTGCTCCGTATTGGCTGTATTGATACGATTACATGATTCAAATGATGATAATCTGCAATGGACTGTACACATACACATCTTACTCAAAACAAGTAACTAAGTGTCTGCAGTGTCGAAGTTTCTGGTTCTAGTTATTGCACCTCCTATGTAGGCTGGAAGACAAATTTTTTAAGTCCATATCTCCTTTTCTCTTAGATTTAGCAGGAGCATATGTGAGGTTGGTTGATTGGTTGATGGAGGCTTGGGGGTTTGGTGGCTATTAATGGAAAGGTCACTGCTTGACCTTTTATGATGACTGTACTTTAAGCTTAAAGTGTTGGACAAGTTACACTGTTTATTGCCACCGCTATCCAGTAAAATGGTCCTCCAAACTTGCTGGCTGCTCTGGTGTGCCATCATGCTGCAGTACCGTCTTATACTACTATGCACCGTGTCTTAGCAAACAAGCGTCTTAATGGAGCATCATTTGGAACCAGATCGCATCCAGAGACCCAGAGTCAGACCGTAAACAAGGAACCACACAACCAGGTTTTGTTGTTTGTTGTTTCAGGTCTGCTTCTGGGTGTCTGGATTTGATCTTGGGTCTATCAAAATGCCCACCAGCACCACCCCATTCATGACATGTGACTGTGTTACAGGATAATTTGTGCTTTTGACACTCAGGAGAGAAGGGTTCATGGATCTTAAATGTAGTCATACTCATGAGAGTCTGTCCTGAAAGTGTGGAAGTTATGGTTAAGCAACTGGACTGACATGCAGGGTGTTGATTGGTTGTTGGTTATCCAAGCAGCTATTATATCATCAGGAAAAAACACGTCTAAATATTGATATTACAAATCAACAATGACGACTAAAATAACTATGCATGTGTGTGTGTGTGTGTGTGCGTGTATGTGTGTGTGTGTGTGTGTGTGTGTGTGTGTGTGTGTGTGTGTGCGTGTGCGTGTGAGCGTGTGAGCGTGTGTCAACAGTGGAGCCTACATTGCTCAGTAGTATGTCCACGTCTGGTGACTCCAGTGTGTGTGGCTGCTTGATGAAAAACACAACAGCCAGCATACACACTTTGTTTTGTTCTAAAGACGGAACGTAACATTTCACAGTCCCAGTTTACTGACTACAGCTTCCGACAGCAAGGCTATTTTCCAGCAGAGTAAGCAAGGGCAGTTGGATAGGTTCTAAGCGGCGGAATTTCAAATAGCAATAGCTTGTTAATTACTGAAATAAACATGTACACTCAGCTGGCACTTTGCAGACGGCCCTTACACTCTCTGCTGCAAGAGTCTTCATTTACTGCCATCCTAATTGTCTGTGGTCCTCAGTAGATAAAAACGAATAACAAGACTAGTAGTGTGAAAGCAATAAGCAAATTAGCATGTATTACTTATTTCTTTGTGAAGAACTATGTGTAATACAATTATCTAGGCTCTTTAGGCTCAACGAGAAGCCGTTCATGAAAGCAGATTTCGGTGATCTGCTTCCAAACTTCAGAAATACAATGCAAAGACACTCAGCATCTCCTACATTTAACCACCATCACTAAGAACCCCTTCAACCTTCATTGGCTGTTCAATCCTCCCACCTTTAAATATATTCAAAAACTATTTTCTTAATGAATATATATATTTATTTTCACTATTTGCCAAGTTACCAAGACCTCTGTCCTTGGAACGATTGCTTGGACCGGGTTCTGATAAAAATGGTCATAGCTGAATAATGAGTGTAAAAGAGAGAGAGAGAGAGAGAGAGAGAGAGAGAGAGAGAGAGAGAGAGAGAGAGAGAGAGAGAGAGAGAGAGAGAGAGAGAGAGAGAGAGAGAGAGAGAGACAGAGGTTTAAAGAGAGAGAGAGAGGTGCAGGGAGATAGAGAGAGGGAGCTGTACTCATAATGATTCATATTGGCGGCGATTCTCATTTAGAAGCGGTCCAACAGAATCTCTGACAGCGTGTTAACGCCAGCGTGGTGGCTCTGCCAGTACTCAGAGACTGTATTGAGTTCTCCTCTCAAGCAGATGCCATATGTTCTTCTCTGTCACCGCCACATGTCCCCCTGCCTTTCAGTCCTACCTTAAAGGGCCACGTCCTAATTTAAGAAACAGGATAAAAAGACCCTCTCTGTGCTACTGTCTGTTTATTATGCCTGTGGCAACATAATTTATTTTTTGTGTGGAAATAAATCATTTAAATGTTTCTGTGCAGTAAAAATGAGTTATATTTGCATTTTTTACAAACTTTGCCCAGAGGTCCTTGTTTTTCTCCAGCATGGATTTCCAAATAGTGGATGATAAAATGATGAACTGTCTCAATATGACTATTTCTTATTGTTACTTACTTCTACTTACTATTACTAACTATTACTTATTATTACTTACTACTACTTACTATTACTTATTATTACTTTCTATTACTTACTATTACTTACTATTACTTGCTATTACTTACTTTTACTTACTATTATGTACTATTACTTACTGTTACTCACTATTGACTATTACTAACTATAACTTACTGTTACTTACTATTACTTACTGTTACCACATTTTTACTTACTATTACTAACTATTGCTTACTATTAATTGCTTATAGTAGTAGCGCTACATATCTGTTCCTGACATTTCTGAAATATTTGTGTGTTTGTGTTTGTGTGTGTGTGTGTGTGTGTGTGTGTGTGTGTGTGTGTGTGTTGAAATACATCTCACCAAGAAAGCTACCTAAAGTAAAAAAACAACAACAACACTGCACACATGCACACACACACACACACACACACACACACACACACACACACACACACACACACACACACACACACACACACACACACACAAACACACACACACACAAACACACTTGAAAACTTGGAGAACCATCTGGTGTATCAGCATGTATGTAAGTTTTGTTTGTGTGTCTGGGTAGGACAGAATGTAAAACACATCAAGAATTCTTTCTGATCAAAAGTCATGAATTATTAATAGAGGAACAAATAAATGCATATTTGTGCTGTTTGTTTGTATATGTATGTGTGTTTTTGTGGTAGTGTGTTTGTGTGTGTGTGTGTGTGTTTAAGGAGATAAATAAAAACAGAGAGAGAGGGATTAACGTGTAAGCGAAGGGCATGGCAGTAGAATTGTGATTGTGATATGGATTAATGAGTTTATGACAATAGAACAAAAACAACAGTTTGTAATTGACAGAGCAAGCCCTAAAGAAAGACAGAGAGAGATAGAGAGAGAGTCACACATAGAGACAGCAATGCCTTTGTTTTGCATGATTTACCTCTTTCGCTTTCTTCTGTTCGTGTATGTGTATAGACACACCTACACACACACACACACACACACACACACACACACACACACACACACACACACACACACACACACACACACACACACTGATAGAGCGTATTCAAGGTTCTGTGACCTGTTGTCCATCCTACAAGTGTACTATTCATGCATTCCCCTCTTGCCTTTCCCCTTCCTCACTCTTTTTATAGCTCTGTCTCATGATCAATCACTGTCACACCACTCTTCTTTACTATTTTTCTGTTTTGCCTTCCTTTTATTCTCTCTACCTATTCTTTATTTTTTGAATACCTTGGTTTATTATTTAATAACTATTTTGTGTGTATTATATATATTGTTCCTCTTATTGGCAGGCTACTTTTGTCTTCCCTTGTTTGATTTGCATTCTTCTGCTTGCTGCTGTAACACCTGAACTTCCGTCTGGGGATTAATAAAGTCTTAGCTTGGCTCATGTTCCCTCATTTCTCCCTCGTTACATGACAGTTTAACCTGAACTCTGGTCTATAAAACATGACTCAATATTGGCCAACCCCCCCTTTTGATTAGACAACACATGACAAATATTGCCTGCAAATAAAAGTATTTCTGTTCCACATTCCACTTTCTCTTCGACTATTTAACTTAAGAAAACCTTCCTGAGTTTTCTGTTTGGAAAGAGTGTTTATTAATTTTTTGGAACAAGATGCAATAATGATATTGTGTTTTCCTTCTTGCATCTGGGCTGCAGATAACAGATCAGTGCTGAGTAACATCGCTTGGTCCATGGGAAGAAGGAATATTGATCTGTTAAGAGTCTTGTCGCACTGAGAGACAGCATAATACGAATCCCCTGGGAGGAAAGTCTGATGACAGATCTGGCAACTCTACTCCTTCATTTGTATTTTCCTATTTTGCTCACAACACCCTCAGATGGAGAGCCGTTTGGGTAAACCCTGTTAAATGAAGTTCAACAGGAACATAAGGACTGGTGGTTGGTAATGGGGATGATTAAGCAGCGGATTCCTTTAATTACATTGATCCTTGTCTCTGAAAGTGTTTATGTTGGTCACCAACACAGAAGATAGAGGTCAAAGGACATTTAGCAGAATATTTTAGATTGTATGACAAGAAGAAAGGAGCAAAAGAGACTATCTGAATGGAGATCTTCTATATAGAGTATGCACATGCATCGCATGCACCAACACACACAAGCACACAAACATATTGACACAAATACATACACGCACATACACACACACAAATTACCAATATGGCCATCATTCACACACACACATCCACACACACACACACACACACACACACACACACACACACACACACACACACACACACACACACACACACACACAAACACACATTTTTGGACATGTTCAAACACACATACACAAGAACACTTACACACACAGCAGGTACATATGAACACACATCTTGGATCTGCATGGATAGGATTTAAGGGAGTTTATTAGAATGATATGTTCGTAAGCAGAGGAACACACATCAACCAATGGGTAGCATAGGACAGCGATGTAGTGATTAGCATCAGGTTCGTTACGGACCTGAAATAAACCCTCACTACGGCAAGATAGATACATAAGAGATATAAAAGTTATGTTTTGTAGCACTGCAAAGGCAATAACATGATGCAAGGTCTTGTAATGTGCAAAGATATCACACACACACACTCCCCCCCACACACACACACAGAAGCAGATACACACTCTTTCTCTAAATGAATAAAATACATTTGTCTGTTTATTTAGTTGTTTGTACATTCACATCCATTATCATCACAGTTCCCACTTTAGAAACACACCGATTGACCTTAAGAACCAACATCCACTGGTGACAATAAATATACTGGGTCTGCATGCACCAGTATTGAATTAACGTGATAAATATCACTAAGGCTCACGGAACACAACCTGCAGAACTTTCATCCCTCTTGGGAGGGTGCCAATATTTATTGGCAAAAATACTTCTTGTTCGTGTGCTGATAATTGTCGCCCGGGCCAATGTTTCTGACAGAAGGCCCAAGGCCAGCAGTTCAATTACGGAGTACATTTGGAGCCAGTTCTCATCGGCCCACCGAACCCAGTCAGTAGACTGCCAACACTTCACAAGTCCAGGCATCAAATCAAAATTTGTTTATTTATCCAATGTGCTCAGTACGACTGCAACTGTTGTTGCGCGGCCAACGGAAAGCTTTATCTTTAGCAGTAGAAAGTAAATCTTTTTTACTGAACACAATAGCAAAACAGCACAAGGCCAACAAACACTTGAACTCAATTAAGTAAATAGGTGGTGCTTCTAGAAAGGCTGGAGAAAGGCTAACGGCATAATACAACCACACGCAGAACAAGCCGCTCAGGAGTTGCCAGTGTCACTAAATTTCAAATCCAAAAAGAAAATAACAAAAAATAACCGTAGGACAAAAGGATATTGGACCAAATACAAGTGCAGTCTTGAAAGCTTCATTCTTCACACATGCTATAGCTCTCTTCTGAACCATTCATATGCAAACCCGTTTAAGGCCTACTGGTTGGTGAGAAAAATCCCGGTTCACACTTTGAATGGATAAGGGATTCCATATTTCAATGATAACCGTACCTAAACAATGATAATGAATATTGTTAAGATCCCATTTTTTACCCAATCACATCAGCAGTTAGACAAAAACAACCATGACACACAATAAAAAATATCCAGTTTAAAGTTTAAAATCCACCACACTCTGAATGGTTTAAAAATACATATAATTGCCCAAACAATATGGCAGTCCTGAAGAAATCCAACAACATACGGATGCTGACTAAAAAAACATTAATGGTTTTCACTTTATTGAAATGTTTTTCCCTGCAGTGCCACGACTCCTCCAATCTGCTCTTTAGTCTTCTCACTCGGCTAGCGGTTGGTCGCGCGGAGCTGCCTGCACTGATGTGTTGACTCTACAGAGAGACACAGATTCAGCTCACGCTTCACCTGCCAGTAATTACTCAACGCTATCCTCCATCATCACACCGATAACATACTGTTATCTGTGTGCCCCAAAAACAAAGTTATGTTTATGGTGATCGTTGTTGTGGCCTTGTTGGTTGCAGTTCAGTGAATTGTGTTGGTACACGGTTTCAGCTGTTGTCATGAATGCAGACACTTCATGCGTCTGTGTCATATAGCTTGACAGACGGAAGTTTATTCTTAATGTTCCATGGCAAGCTGCCATGTTGGAGAAGAGGAGGACTTGTGGGTGAGTGAAGAATGTTGTGGAGTACCTCTAACCTGACGCGCCAGATGGTTTGTGACACAGAGTCCTCTGGGAAGTATTCCTTGGAAACTGTTTGGATAGGGGCAGGCACTTTCAAAATATACTTGGCAGGTGATTGGATGAACCATCTCAATAGATCAATAGATCACGTAGTTCCCCATAGGACGTTGATTGGTCTGAATCCCTGGTGGTTTGAAAACAAACGCATAACTTAAAGCCTGGCAAGAGGGATTCTCGTGGGATGGTAATCAAGCAAATCGCGCTGCCTCGCCAGGTTACTAAACTGCAGTCCTTCACATAACTATTCTTACTAAGGAAAAACAATCCAGTTTCTCCTTTTTACTTTACTGAGAAGAAAACTCCTGATTGGTCCATAAAAAAAAAAAAACTGAAACAAAGAAGCCAACAGGTTAAGTGAATAGCCTATCTTCCTGTGATAATAAGTGTGTGAGTGTCTGTTGACCTCCAGAACTAGGTGATTGGAGAGTAAACGTTGCACCATAGCAGCACGACTAGTATGGATCGTTGTGTGGGCTCAAATTAGGTCCTGCCAGTTACTGTGATGGGGACTCTGGGGTACGCCTGCCATCTCCCCAGTCAGATTAAGAGGCCTTCGCCATTGATCTACTCTGAATTAACCTGAGACACACCACCCCATGCATGCATTTGTACCACGACTATTGATGTTCCCTTTCGTAACAACCATACCTTTAGATACGCTCAATACCAACCCATTTACACTGTGTGTAATTCAGCAGAAGATCCAGAAAGAAAGAAGACTGTGACACTGACCCAGTCAGACATGGTGGAGAGTTCCCTACGTTGTTCTCTGCATGTGCGTGTGTGTGCGTCCTTGTGTGTGTGTGTGTGTGTGTGTGTGTGTGTGTGTGTGTGTGTGTGTGTGTGTGTGTGTGTGTGTGGAGTGAACAGCAGCAACTTCTTTGACCATCCTGTGGGGGGCAGTGTGAGACCGTGGAGGTGACCCATTAGAAGCAGCAGTAGAATGGAAGGGATCGACGACTCTTCACTGTGCACTACCAACCCAATACATTCATGGCACCAACTTCTCAGCCACCGCGACCATTTAGTCGCAAACCTTTGCCACGGTGAGGGTCTACAGGAATATTTGTGTGAGTGGTCATACATGGAGGTGATGTAGGCCTAAATCAGATTAAAAACAAATGGCATTTGAAATCAATATTTGTGCCAAGTAGATGCCAACAAGAGCAGTATGACTGAGACTAACATTAAAGTGACATTAGCCACACTTCTGCTGCTGTGGTGCACGCGTGCGTTGATGTGCATGACTGTATCCTTCAATGATCAATGTCTGTATTTAATATTTTGAAATTATTTTTGCACCACTGAATTGCTGCTTTGCAATGGAATGCCTGGAGCTCCGAATTGTACAGTCTCTCCAGGAGAATTGAACAGACCAAGTCGAAGTTGAAGAGAAAGGTATTTGAAGAGGTATTAATGCATTGTTTACATTCTACAGCCGTTTATATCTTTCTCTAAAGGACCAAGGCTATGTTAGGTTAACTCACCATAAGTCCAGGAAACTAACACGTTTTTCTGAGTTTTCTTCTTTGTAAACCCCACAGAGTTAGCATCTCAGAACCCTGGACCTTTCTGTTTGCGCCTGTGTGCGTGCGTGCATGTGTGCGTATGTGTGTGTGTGTGGAAATATACAGAGCAAAGGATCTGAAAAATGTAAAGCCCAGCTGACCAGATGTGAGGTCAAAGCAACTGAAGCTGAACCCTGTTGAGGGGGGGGAAAAGAGAGCAAATAAAATAGAGCGGGGAGAGGGCGAGAAGGAGGATACAAACAGAAGTATATAGCTTTTAGAATGACAGAGATACAATGACCTGAGAGGACAGAAACAGGACTGAGGTTATCAAGGATGCGTTGGTAACTAATCTACTGTGAGAGAGAAAGAGAGAGAGAGAGAGAGAGAGAGAGAGATAGGTGAGGAGAGGTTGGGGAGAGCGGCTCCGTCTCTTCGGCGTGTGCGTTAGTGCGTTAGCATCCAGTCAGATGGAGGATGAGACCTTGACACAGACCCACCATGACACGGCGAGATATGGAGAGAGCGCTGGGAGCTTCTCCTCCGTTCCTCACTTTCCTCACCCCCTCTGGGCTCTGCTTTCTTCTGCCTTTCTGGCTTTCTTTATGCACACACATACTGTTGCTTCATTTCAACGGACCAGTTTGAAGTGTTAGCTAGCTTTTTTTACCCGTTGCTCCTTCTCCTTCTGTGTATCTGATGAGTCTTCCTCTCTCTCTCTGTCTCTCTCTCTGTCTCTCTCTCTCTCTCGTTTGGTGTTTCCATCTCTCCCCATCTCTGTTTGTCAATGTGTCAATGTCAATTCCCATTGTCAATGTGAGTCTCTTCTCTCCCTCTCTGCATCTCCTGTCATATCTCATTTCCCTCCCTTTGGCATCATTCATAATCTCTTCTTCTTAGTCTCTTGTCTTGCTCTCAATCTGTCATCTTCTCATTTTTATCTCCTTCAGTTTTTTATCTCCGTTTCCCCGAGAATCTAAATGAAACGAGTAAAACACTGACTCCAAAATCAATACTATCACTTATTTTCCTGAGACGGCATTACAAACCTTCGCAATATCTCATGCTAGTGTATTGATGTATGTATATATATATAAATATACTTTTTATAATGCAACTTAATGGAGAGCGCCAAAGTGATAGAGATGGGGAAATGGAGAGAGAGACGAAGAGAGAGATGAAGAGAGAGACACAGAGAGAGAGAGTGAGAGAGAGACACAGAGAGAGAGAGAGAGACGAGAGAGAGAAAGATGGAGAGAGAGACAGAGAGAGAGAGTGAGAGAGAGACAGAGACAGAGAGAGAGAGAAATAGACAGAGAGACAGGGGGAAGGGGGGTTGCTTTGGGGTGGGGCGCAGCATTAACTTTGAAAGGCAGAAATCCAGTGTCCTCTAGCGAACTGTACGCTTCAACTGCGCTAAGCTCCCTATCATATGGATGACATAGAAACATGGGGAGGGGAGGTTTATGACGCAGTGGCGGCGTATCTCTGAGGTCTGGTGTGTGAATCAAAGATGAGCGGTACTCTCTCCATCCTGCATTCAGCTGACTCTCTATGCCCCCCCCCACCCCCACCCCCGCCACACACACACACACACACACACACACACACACACACACACACACACATATACCACACACACACACACACACACACACACACACACACACACACACACACACATACACACACACACCACAGCTGGAGAGCCAAATATCATTGAGGTGTTAATTGCTGCCGCTTCATCGGTCAAGCACTGATGTACTACAGGCACTGGAGCATACCAATGTGTTTGTGTGTGTGTGTGTGTGTGTGTGTGAGAGAGAGAGCGAGAGAGAGAGAGAGAGAGAGAGAGAGAGAGAGAGAGAGAGAGAGAGAGAGAGAGAGAGAGAGAGAGAGAGAGAGAGAGAGAGAGAGAGAGAGAGAGAGAGAGAAAGAGAGAAGAGAGAGAGAGAGAGAGATAGTGTCTGCCTGTGTGTGTGTGTATGTATGTGTGTGTGTGTGTGTGTGTGTGTTGGCAGCATGTTTGTTTGCGTGGCGATAGAATAGCATACCCTTTATAATAAAATCACCGTCTGTGTTTCGTTCCAGGCAATGAAAGGCAAAAATCATGCAAATGCATATAGAAGAATGTTTAATAACTGTGTTTAATCCTTCCTCTTCCGTGTAATTTTCCTCCCTCTCTCAGCATTTGAATGACCCCTTTCCTCAAGGAATGCACACAAAGCGACATCACCAACACGCAGTGGTCTGATTACCTTGTCACAGGAGGTCCACAATAACACATGCTGGCAGCAGTGGGTGTGAGACCTGCTAAGTCATGGGGCGGTTTCACTAGACAGCAGTCAATCAGTCAGTCAGCCGGCCTTCAGCCAATCAATCAGCCGATCAGCCAACCAGTCAGTCAGTCAGTCAGTCAGCTATCAGTCAGTCAGTCAGTCAGTCAGTCAGTCAGTCTGTGTACTGTGTATTCATGTTAAGGGTCAGCTGGCATGATAAGCAGCCCTGAGTCTCTCTACATGCAGTTCTCCCCTCCAGTGCACATTATTCATATGTCTACATCTACACCCACTGCACCCATAATAGATGGTCAGGGCACTATTCCCAATCTTTTGTAGGAACAAAAACAGCAGATCAAAAATACAAAGGCCCAGGAACATCAATTTTCTGACATTGATGCTGGTTTTGAACATGGTTTTTTGTTTAAATAAGAAAAACACATTCTGTATTTTTTGTTTTATTCCATATATTGGTTTGCATCTCTGCTAGAACGTGTGCATCTCTACATACAATAGAGATTATGCTCTTGTAATGACTTATAGACAGGCTGTTACCTAACCTGATTCAGGCACGGTGGCATCTATTATTCATTTGATTTGATTTATTTTCCATTATTAATGAACTTTCTCAGCGGCCAGATAAGGGATTTGAATGCCCAAGTCTCTACCAGATCACAAGTCATCACGTGACACAAGACATGCTCATTCCCAGTTGTATAGTGACTGCTTCAATTCAACACCATTGCTAGTTGTTAAAAGGCCTTTTTTTTATATTCTGTCTGTGTGTTCATGTGTGTGATTGACAGACTGCTCTGTGTGAGTTTAGCAGAGTCCCTGCCACGTTTGCATAGCAGGGGATTAGGTAAGTCAATCTAAAACATATAATTGAGTAAAGCAAATTATATTTATAGTCATCTCCCTCTGTCAACTTCCTGCTGAGTCCACCCCTCCTGAAACAGTTACCTGGCTATAACCCCTTCACTACAGCAGCCCCGGTTGCCGTGGCAACTGCTGGTAGGGGGCAAACGTAAATTTGCATTTTCGCCATGGAATATTTAATAAAGCTGCAAAGTATTAAAGAGTGAAAGAGATGGAGCAAGTGAGAAGGACGAGAGAGAGAGAGGGAATGGTAGATAGAAATACATGTATGAGGGCCAAAATAAATTTGAAGGCCAAAAAAACCACGTCTTTTCAAAATGGAATCTTTGATGGTGATGTCAGAATCAGAGTTGCTTTTATTACATCTTAACTTACAAGTACGCAAGAGTAAAATTCTTAGGCTTGGATCCTCAAACGTGGATGTGACCCCAAGGTGAGGTTAATAGTGGATGTTTTGATCAGGATGAATAACCCACAAAGGACTGAGATCATAAGCAACAGGGCTAAATCAGGTGAACAGAGAGAAAAAGGCAAGGTCTAACTTGCTAACATACTAGCTACACATCATTAGCATTGAGATCTCACCTTTCACTGCATCTCTTGCTTATTCATCATCAAAGAGCAGGTGATTGTGTGTGTGTGTTTGTGTGTGTGTGTGTGTGTGTGTGTGTGTGTGTGTGTGTTTGTATCTGTCTGTTGCTTGGGCTTTTATTTACCAGAAAGCTTGAAAAGGTTTTTGTATAAATGTTTCGTTTAGACACACACACACACACAAACACACACATAGCTATCGATGCCATCACCATCCAAAACAATACTGTATTTACCGAAACACTAACAAGAAATCAAATCGGAGGAGAATGGGATGAGATATATACAGAGTTAGAGAGAGACGGCGAGACATAGAAAATAGAGAAAGGAAACCAAGAAGCCACAGAGACCTAAGTATGAGTAATTGCCGTTGCTTTCCATCAAATGACAAAAGAGAATGTCCAGGTGAAAAAGTTAGAGAAAACTCTTTGAACAAACCTCCAGACATGAATAAAGCAGGCACCCCCACTAAACAGAATGTTCCGGAGAGACAGCCAACTGAAAGACTGACCTCTTGTTGTCACTAACATAATGTTCTGGAGAAACAGCAAACTGAAAGACCGACCTCTTGTTGTCACTAACATAATATTCTGGAGAAACAGCAAACTGAAAGACCGACCTCTTGTTGTCACTAACATAATGTTCTGGAGAAACAGCAAACTGAAAGACCGACCTCTTATGGTCACTAACAGAATGTTCTGGAGAAACATTCTCCAAAAATACTGTAACATTATGTTTAAAGATAATACTAGTATGTACTACTACTACTAATAATAATGTAATAAGGATATAGGTATAGAACCATTGACTATAGTGAAGTGTTTGATTCTCACCAGAAGGACTGGCATGTGTGCGTGTATGTGTGTGTGTGTGTGTTTTAAACTGTCGCTTCCCTTTTGGATGCCATCCAAAATATTCTAAGTGACTGGGAGCCTTCGTGTGGAATCGTTTCTGAAGTGACGAAGCATGGAGCAGTATTCCTATCTGGCTCCAACGTTGTCACATTCACTCAGCACGCGCCTGCTCCTCTCCTCTCCTCTCCTCTCCTCTCCTCTCCTCTCCTCTCCTCTCCTCTCCTCTCCTCTCCTCTCCTCTCCTCTCCTCTCCTCTCCTCTCCTCTCCTCTCCTCTCCTCTCCTCTCCTCTCCTCTCCTCTCTTCTACTATTCTCTTCTCTGCTTCACTCCACTCCTCTCCTCTCATTGCCACTCCTCTATGCTTCTCGACTCTCCAATGGCACTATGCAGTGCGGAGGAAGAGAGAGATAAAAACAGCAACAGGACATGACATTTCTGACGTCCAGGAATATGCCGCATATCCTGTGTATCCTAAAAAAAACATGTTTTTTTTGTTTGTGAGTTTAAAACAGGTTTTTTCCCCCACGCACTATTGTGTAGGCAACAGAGAAAAAAGGCGACGCTGTTCATGAGGTATCAGAAACGTTAAAGTGGATGTAATTAAATTATATTTTACAACTAGTAAGCACATTCTAGCATTGTTACAAATATGTTTACATTCGATTTCATTGATTTATATCTATGTTTATTCTCATTTCTTTATTCTATTGTAGCCTAGAAAAGTCTGTACAGAGTGCTACACACTACGTCTCTCCTCTTCAAGGAAAGTTTTGTGTAATATTCAAAATATATTCTTTACGGCCAATCGTTGCCAAAGCCCTTTCATAAAAAATAAAGAAAAAAATGAGAAAGGAGGGCTGAAGGGTGGCTGATGTAAGTCCGGGACAGCATAGCCGAGTAACTTATTCATAGCGCCTAACATTATCAATGTCAAGTTAGTGAGGCAAATAGCTCTACTGAACATATTCTTGCAAAAAACATAGGATTATTCATTCCATAAAATTATTTAAATGTCTCAAGTAAGTTGTTCAGGAAATAGCGCAACGGCATCTTCAATGTTTCTTCCGAGTCTTCAATGTCTTGTTTTTAATGTCGGAACATCTTGCCTGCTTGAAATGTTAATTGTCGTCTGTCTGCAGTCAGTATAAAACTTTCTTGTGGTGCTGCTGTGATTTTCCAATGACAATTATGGCGTCTGGGACTTAGGCAGTAGGCAGTGATTGTTCTAGAGAGAGATGACAAAGGAATATGTTGGCGAGAAGAGCCGTTTGAGGCAAATTAAGTGACATCTGTGTTTGTAATGCTAATAACGAGAGTTTAATGAGTGTGTTAATGATAATCTAATTTAACAAGGCATTCATTCGTGACTGCATTGACATCTTCTCACTCTTATTTTAGTCTCTCTCTCTCTATATTTCTTTCTCGCTCTCTCTATCTCTCCAACTTGGCTCCTCATATTTGTTCTTCTGCCATTTTGCAACAGCTTGAGCTGTATCCGGTACCTCGAAAACAAATCTTTAGTTAACGTCTTCTACATGCTCTCCACTAACTAAATATCATCGTCAACCATCCTGTTTCACCTTTTCTGCTTCTTATTACTTTCACCTGTTTTCTCTCCTTTTCAAATTTGTCTCCTCCAACACATGGAGAGTGAACACATTGGTCCCAAAACTGATATTGCTGCTATATCTGTCTCGGACCACTGCCACAGAGTGCAGTTGCACAGGCATTGCTCCAAGGTGCATCTGCCAAGAGAATAGTTTTTTGACATTTTGCAGATATTTTCTTTTATGAAATCTGTGAACCTCACACTAGAGGTATACGTTTTGACATAATTTCAGAACAGTTGCCAAAATGTTTAAAGATTTAAAGACTCTTTTATCCACATCTACTCTAACTCTCGGAGATCAAGTGTCACTTGACATTATCACATATATTACTGCATAAATTAACATAATGAGTGATAATGTGCAAAAACACATGGAGAGTGAACATTTAAAAGGTCACATTGTGTACACTCCAAGTATGTGTAAATAAAGAAATCTTGCGTGGAAACACCGACACCAACACCGGCGTCGGTGACGGTGTGTGTGTGGTGTGCGCACGTGCGTGTGTTTGCGTGTGTGCGTGTGTGTCCGTGTGTGTGTGTTCATGCGCACACGTGCATGTGTTGTATGTGTATGTGTGGGTTTGTGTATGCATGTGCACGTGTGTATGGTGTGTGTGTGTGTGTGTGTGGGCGTGCATATGTGTGTGTGCGTCCACAGCCTACTTATTATGTCAAAATGCCGACCTCAGGGCAACCTGCAGTATTGGGTGTGTATCAATTTGAAACTCTGTCAGTACTATTTCATCTACTCAGTCCTAGCTGTACATGCAGTTAACTGAGCCACATACACACACACACACACACACACACAAATACCACCCACCCATCCGTACACACACACACACACCGGAACACAAACACGACAGCGCCCCACTGCCTACACTGTTTGAGTCTGCTTTATTGATTGCCTCCATGTTGAAAAAGGGCCTGTGAGGAGTTTGTCACGGCTTTTAGCTCGTTGCTCCCATCTGGACAAACTCTCAACCACCGTGGAAGGAGTCATTAGGCTCTCACACAGAGACACACACTATCGGTAGGAGTTAGAAGGAGTTCACACCAAACACAAACCAGAAAGCAAGCACACATACACATGCACGCATGCACGATCGCACACAGTCACTCAGTCACTCACCCACTCACTCACTCACTTACTTACTTACTAACTTACTCACTCACACACACACAGACGCACAGATATTCACACACACACACACACACACACACACACACAACCAAATCACCAGCCAAACCAACCAGCCACACAGTCCACAGTCCCACCATGTGAAGTCATGGTTGTAAAAAGTATACAGACTCTATGCCTTGTCATGTCATGTCAGTGCAGGGTGAACAGCCTGTTCTCAATTTATGGTCACTTAACGAAGAAAGGGGATGAGATTATGTTATAAAGAGGGAGAGGTGAGAAACAGATCTCCAGTTCTTCCATGGAATGTTCTGCAGCCACTGTCTCCCTGAGATACCTATTAGAGAAAACACGATCAGACGTACTATGCAGGAGCATTATCTGACTCACTTATACATTTGTTTATGTCTCTCTCACTAGTTTGTTATCATTCTATCACAGCACAGCTCTCTCTCTCTCTCTCTCTCGCTCTCTCTCTCTCTCTCTCTCTCTCTCTCTCTCTCTCTCTCTCTCTCTCTCTCTCTCTCTCTCTCTCTCTCTCTCTCTCTCTCTCTCTCTCTCTCTCTCTCTTGCTTTCTCTCTCTCAAAGGCTAAAGGTAAGGGATCATCTCTTGAAGTGAAAAGCGCAACCTTGTACTTGCTGACACCGTCGCTGGCTCTCTGTCTCGGCAGCTCGCAGTTGCCAGGGCGACAAAGTCAACAGCAATTGTAGCACAGCACATGGGCAGCGGACGATGATGATGGTGATGGTGACGTTAATGAGATGAAGGATTCCTGGGCTGTGCGGGGCGATGATGCTGCTGATAAGAACGGGGGGGGGGGGGGGGGGGGGGGGCAGGGGGGACACAGACACTCATGATGATATACACACTCCCAAACTTTTTACAAGATTGGATTTAATTAGCCTACTTGTCTCGCCACTTCTCTTTCTCTCCCTCCATCTGTGTCTTTGTGCCTGTAATTATCTCTCTCACTCTGTCTGTCTCTGTCCCTCTCTCTCTCCATGTGTGGTGTGTAAAGATGGACAACTAGGACACATTCAAAATTGTTTTATTGTTTTTGGGCCCAGTCATGTAAATTCAACAGCTGAGTTGCTCCGGTACAGCTGGGGGTTGCACTGATCCAGGAGCAGTAAGATTGACATGTGCGGTGGGACCCCCTCCCAAGAGTAGGGGAAATCAATGACAGCCAAACAACAGGGCAGAGGTCAGTAGACTGAATAAAGTGTTTCCCCCCCTCAGGTGATTGGAAAAAAAAACTGACATGAAACATACCCCATTGTTGAATTTACACAATCACTTGCCACTCCGTTTGTAAGTATTGAAGGAAATTGAGTTTGAAATGGGATTTGTGTGGTGGTGCGTAATAAAACCCACTAAACAAAAAAGAATAGCCACATGCAGCCATGCATTAATGCGGAGATGAACAGAAAGAAAATGTGACCAATAGGAATGCCTGCTCCAAACCTATGGCACACTTCAACCAGATGCTAACATCTTTGTTTGAGTACATTTTATTATCGTGCGAACAGCGCTCTTCCAGATAATGGCTACAGCAACAGTGGTTTAAATCACTAGGTTTACTACCGTCACTGCAAAATAATTCACGTCAAGTGACGTTTATTTGTATCACACATTTTGGCATTACAAAGAGCACATAAAAAGCAAAGGAAGAAGTATTAACTCTTAATAGTCTCCTAAATGTATTCATACTTGTTAAACCGCTAAATGTTAGGCTAGTTTCAATGAATACAACATTGTGTATGTTATTGTTTGTATGTCATATTGAACAGTACAGTTAAATATGTAACAGTAGAATATGTATGTGTGTGTGTGTTTGTGTGTGTGCGTGTGTGTGTGTTTTTTTTTGTGTGTGTGAAGGTTTAAACTCAAATGTACAACATGAAATGAAAGTGAAAAAGTATATATTTTCATATTTGATGAGATTTCAACAGTATGCTATTTATGATGGTCTATTACACCAGGTGATTCAAGGGAAATTTTGTTTTCTGAAAACATGTTCCCTATTGGAGTGCTCATTAAAAAGCTATTGGTTTTAATCTGTCTTGGAATGTGCCAGGGACAAAATAATAGCCTACAACACACACTGAACTATGTAATTAGCTGAGCAGAAATAACTCTCTGATTATATATAATTTTATTTACTTTTGTTTGATAACAGGACTTCAGATTTCAGCTACAAACTGCCAATTTTCTTCATTTTGTTCTTTCCCTAATTTGACTATGTTATCATCGGAACACTAGTTAACTCTTCAACAGCGTTATACCACAACACTGTTGTAAGGTACTACTGATCTTCACTAAGCATGATTCATATTTACATGACATTACATACAGGACTAAAACACAATCAAGAACCCAAAAAAGATATATGTATAGACATTTTTTAAATAGAATAGATATCATTGAAGTTTATTTTAATTTGCTTACTTGAATGCTGCTTATCATGATATTTAACAGATGCAAATTCTATTCTACTCAATTAATGATAGAGCCGCTATCTGTATTTCTTTACTTTTTCTCCTCGGTCTTCCATTCCCTGACTCCTGACGACCATTGGACCGTTGTAGCGCTGCCATCCACAAAGATAAGGTGATGTACTAGATGGCTGGATTAAGGATTGATTGAGGATGATTAAAGTTGAGGAAATCTGATTTCTAAAGGAGAGAGGAAATAACGGCGGGCGGTGACAGAAGTTGTTTCGTCTCTTCATCACTTTTCCCCGTCTTTCCCCAAACACTCCGGTTGCTTTGTTATCCGTGCCTGATAACGGAAAAAAATGGGCCTCAAAGGGGATGAATGAAATTACAGATCTTGCATAGAATAGGAAAGAAAGCAGTAATATGCGGTGAAATGTAATACAAAGTGTAAAAAGGAATTTGCATGCAACAACTCTCAGACGTCATCTGTGTTCCCCAGACACTTCCACTCTGTTAACTTGAACCACTTTTTTAAAGAGGAGGGCTGTCCTCAAGGCCGTTCTTTGGTACTAATCCTGCCCTTGGTTTGTCTGGAGGTATGATGCACTGCTGGCTGTGGTACGAAATACAGTTTGGGACAAATAGCCTGCATGCGTGATGATACCAATTTGCTGTTGAATTCTCTTAGATTGTCGAGTGTGAATGGTATGTGCGTGTGTGTGTGTGTGTGTGTGTGTGTGTGTGTGTGTGTGTGTGAGAGTGAGTGCATTTTTCTATCACTTTCACAGTCCGACACACGCATTTGCA
Source organism: Lota lota (assembly GCA_026745465.1). NCBI lineage: Eukaryota > Metazoa > Chordata > Actinopteri > Gadiformes > Lotidae > Lota > Lota lota. The sequence continues at coordinate 3,286,862 of JACYXH010000772.1, forward strand.
CTGACAATGACTACAAAAACACATGCCTAAAAAACTATATAGTTACATGTTTTCCTTCTTGGTTGTTCATGATGCTGCATCCAATTTGCTAGGTCTGTTAAAACATTTGTACAGTAAAAAAATGGAGGCACAATCACATTTGGAGGAATTAGATAATAATAATAATATTATCTAGTCAACAGTCGTTTACTTGCTCAGCTTGTTTAGTATAAAATAAAAAGGTAAAGGGCAAAATTGGAGGGCCCCATATCTCAGTTTATTTTCAACAGATATAGTAGAACCTACTAGAGGTTCAAAATATACAACACATGTACAGACAATGCAATCGTGCATTCACATGTATGGGTTGTGGGAGCCATATTTGATTTATATTTAAGATACCTGAATTGGATAATGGCATTATATTTGTGTTTATATTGAAATACACTTTGAAAGTCTGTAGGCAGTCCACACACTATTATTTTGAAGCGCCTAAAGAAAGTCCAGAGACTCTTGTTTTAAAAGGCTTGGCTTGTTTGTTTGACAAAGGAACACATTGGATTACATTGGATACCTACAGTTCTTTACAGCTTAACGCTTAACTCTTTAATTCTTTAGTTAAATTATTTGAACCATGCCTTGCAGCTTTTGAAAACTAAAGTTTATACAAGTTTGAACTTTAAATGACATTTTTGGATGTAACCTAAATAGTTTTTTCCTGGACATGGATAACCTGCTACCTGCTTACCATTTACCTGCCTGCCTACTACATCACCTGGATCATCAAGGCAGTCCTACTGCATTGCGTTTACCAAAGAAAATCGCTTCAAAGACCAAAGTGAATAACGTCTATACAATAGAAAAACGACAAACCAGCCACCACATGCGTAATTATGGTGTGATATTTGTGTGTATAAGACAACAGTATGTGTCAGATGAGACAGTGATGGTGATGTAGTTGGAGACAGAGTCATACATTTGGTCCAACGTTGTAAAGTATTATGAGGAGCGGGACGGGGGGGGACGGGGGGGGGGGGGAGACTCGTTCTTGTTTCCGTGACAACAGCTTGAGTGGAAAAGCAAAAGTGACACGATATATACATTGCACGGGCCGCGTTGAAGTTAGTCTTAAGGTGAATATTCAAAGGATATTCATTACATACATTCACTGCGGATCCAGCTGTTGGCAGTTGAGGATTGTTAGTTCACCTTTGAGAGCTCGCTCTTAGCCACATAGGTGAAACCCTTGTGGTTAAGAGCGAGCTGCAGGTGAGCTACTATCATCTACTGCCAACACTGGGTGAAACATGAAGCAGTGAGAAGAAGTGAATGTCTGTTGAATATCCAACTTCAAACTAACCTCACAGTGGTATGGTGAGGATGTATTAGGATCTCAGCATGGGGATGAAAATAATAAAACGTATTGTTTCTCAACTCTCTCCCTCTGTCTAGCTCTCATTCTATTTCTCTCGCTCTATTTTTCCTCTCATTTACTATCTTCATTACAAAGTACTTTCTTAATGTCCTTTGTTCTATCTGTGGTTCTTGTAATTGCCATTTGAAGACAGAATTTGAATAGCGAGTTTGTCTCTTAAGATTCAGCGCATTCATAACCAATATCACCATTATCACCACCGTTAAATATAGTAATCAATTAATTTCATTACATTTCCTTGTTTAGCTTCATATATTTTCTTCCCTCTTTCTCACTTGTTTTCTTCATAGCTTCATGTGACTGTCCTGACCTTTTTCTTCTTGCTTGTCTCCCTTCTTACCAAAGCTCCAACTCTTCTGCTTCCTCTATCTTCAATCCATGAGTCTCCTATTCATATCCCTTCTTCTCCCCACACATCCACTTTATCCCATTTGTCCCGGGTTTTCCCTTTCTTTATCTGAGTCTCTTACTTTACCTCTTACACCTCCAACATATCCCTAAAGCTCACCCCCTTAACTCTTTCTTCCTCGCCTTCCTTCGTCTTTCTATTTGGCCTACTCTTTTCTCTTCCTCCTACTCCTCATCCTCCTCTTTCTTCTACCATGGGATTTGATTTTCTCTTGCTCTTGTCCACTCCATCCTCTTCTCTCGCTCTGCCACACTCACCCCTTCTCTCTCTCTCTCTCTTCTCTCTTTCACCCTTTCTCTATCTCTCTTACCCCTTCACTCTTGCTCTCTCTTGTTCTCTCTCACTCTGTCTCTCTTTCTCCTTCTCTCTCGCTCTCATCCCTTCTCTCTCTCCCTCCTTCTCTCTCTCTCTTTGTCTCTCTCCCTGGGCATGGTTCCAGGGAGACGGTACATGGGGCTATCTCTAGCTCTAATTTACCCTGACAGGACATTCATCATTAGTCACAGCCCATAATGCCGTGTTGCTGCTGCTATGGCGACTGGCGCTCCTTAAAGAATGCAAGAGCTCGGCCATAGGTTCTGTAATGGGCAACAGGAGAGAGTTAGTCAGGAGGAGCACATTTCAAGAGCACACCTGATTCCTGAATGCCCACCTGCTGAAAGTGTACTCCTGTGTATTCACTTTGAAGCTCTCTTGCGCTTATGAGGCCAATTAATTATATGCCACTGCTATTTTCAGATCTCCATGTCTCTCTATAACAGCAAGGCGACCTAGACACCCTGTTTAGAAAAAGAAAAAGGAGAACCAGGCACTGGTGTACCAGCGTTACAAGCGTTTAAAAATATAGAAATCACGGTTCAAATGATAGGTCTGTATCCCAGCTGAATATATGGAATAGATATAGAATATTATAGTTTAATCTATCTGCATGTATCTCTATTCATCTCTATTTATCTATCTCCATCCATCTAGACAGAATACAGACAGACTGGCAGATATACAAACTGATTATATCCATGCATAATACTCCCCTTAATAATGTACAACAGGTATTTTGTTTATTTCTCCTCCTTGCAACACTCCCGCTGAGCACACAGTGAAGCATTGTGACGCTCCTTTATAAAAAAGCATACTGCGAGTAACTCAGGGATTTGTTTTTATCATATTTGGTAATCCTGCAGGGGTGCGTCTTCCAATTTATTTTATAAACCACCAACTCTTTGAAGCCCACTCATTCTTTGCCTGGCTTATCTTGTTTGGGGGTCCGTTGCAGATTATGCGAAAATGTTGTTCGTGATCAATCATTTTACATCTTAATTTTTTTCTCAAACTACATCTTTACATCCATCACTATCAGCATGTTTTGCACATGCTCCGTGTCTTCTTGCAATCAACCAGAGTTCAATCCCTGGTGTTTAATCCCTCCCGCGCGCTATGTTCTCCTGACAGGTAATCAGAATAACCTTGAGAGGATCAAGACAAGGAAGCACACACCGCTCATGCACACTTGGACGCATGCACGCACGCACACATAAAGATACATTTATGAACCATACTTGCAAACCCTCCCAATTTTCCCGGGAGAGCTCCGGTTTTCACTGTCCTCTAAACATGGTCCCGCAGTTCTTGCATTTAGGAGAATATCCATATTCTAATGATTTATTTATCGGCTGCTTGCATCTACGTGGCCTGGATGCCATGAGTCAATTGGACTTTATTTTCCTGTTAATTTACTTTTAATATTGGGGGGCTAGTGCAGTGGTTAGGGTGTTTGGTTCCTTTCCAAAAAGCACTGGACTCAATCCCCCCCCCCATGTCATCATAAAGGCATACCTACTGTGAGAAATCTTGAGAAGTAACACAGCCCACTCAGCGTGGGGGATGCTTCCAGGGATGGTTAGGACTGCAATGGTTACGATGGTAAATGGAAATTCAGCATTGACCATGGTGATGAGGTACTGGCTGAAGAACTAGCAGAATCAGATAGCTATACAAAAACAACGTAATAAAGTAAACATTCACATAACAAAACACATTCTAATAAGTCTCGCTAGGTCTACAGTCAATACATTATTCATGTTTCAGTAGATTCCAGAAAAGAAATTAATTGGTGTAGAAATTAATAAATATTATGTAAAACTTCATGAAACGGAGTGGGAAGCCTATTTGGGTCAAGTATTCTTGAAGTATCCTCAACTCCATCCCATTTCATAGAGTTTAATAAGACAAAGCTTTATTGCATTCCCCTCTTACTTAGAAGAAGATGAAGAGAAAGAAAATGAACAAGTATGAAAAAGGAAAAACTCTAAAGTGTGTGTGAGAATGGAAGGAAGGGGATGGTGGCTTAGGGTCTAATAAAAACCAAGGACACTGCTGATTGCCTCTTCAAAAACAAGAGGGAGAAAATTGGTTTGGTTTGTTTCCGTCACGAAGGCAAGACACAATTGATACTAAAAACTGTTAAAATGAGGCCGGGGAGAAATGAAAGGAGCTTAAAGTGAAATAACTAAATAACAGTGTGCACAAGACTGTGTTGGGTGTGTGGATGGAGAATGAGTAATCCATGGCTTCAATGACATCCTTCTTGCTAGCTCCTTCCGTACCACCTCGTTCTCTTCTCTGATAATCAAATCAAACTTCTCTAAATCCGCTTGCTCCCATATGGCCCCAACCTGACCTCCTATGTGAAGATAGTGGTGACCATCATCAAATATAGATTTCCCTTTAAAGTCTAAGTTATCCACTCCAGTGTGGCTTTGTGCTTTGGAATGCTGAGCCAAGTGTGTCCCAATACACTTTGAGCATGCCTCGGCTCTTCATTCAACTCAACAATGTCATTCAAGCTTTTAACCGCCACTAACGGCTTCCACATCACCTTCCCTTCAGGAAGTCAGGAATGCTTATTATTAAGCACATTGGGGGAATGACATTAAGGAGAAGATTGATGGACCCTTGAGTACACACTGGCCACTCGAGCGCAACAATCCAACAAACAACATCAGATGCATTAGCGGTGACAACCACAAGGACATTGTCTGAAACGTTAACTGCTGCCACGGCTAATTAAAACATAAGTAAATCAGGGCATAATGAGTTGTAATTGTAGATAATTGCTGAGTTGTTGATGTATCATGCCTAATTGGCTTGCATTGCTGAGATAATGAGAAAAGTTTGATTACTTTATGCTAACCACGTTAGTGAGGTAGCAGGTGTTGCCAGGGACAAGTGTCACAAGCAATCCCCTGCCTTACATCTCAATCTTACCACTCAACTTCAACTACAGGAGGATATAATAATAATATAATATGATAATCATAACCCCCTTCTTTTAATTGTCTTCCTCCCTCTATTATGTACCTGTGTGCATACACATTCACCTCCACTAGGTTAGTTTAATGGAATAAAAGGATCATTATAACTGTAGAATATAACTGCATATTATATAAATGTACAGTAGTGTATTGTGTCGTATTAAGTTTGACTTGTATCTAGTGCTGTCCCGGCAAATGTTTTTGTTAATTGACTAAAAGCAATCTTTTTCATATTAAGGAACTGTCATTAGTCACAAGTATGGTGTTTAATCGTAATCGGTTATATATTATGTATCTTCATTACATTTAAAATGTTCTACTTTTTAAAGTTAAATACATCAATCTGGTGCACTTTCAGAGCAAAATAAAGTGGCTAGATCTATGAAAAACTTTGTTCTCTTGTTAACAATTTTGTGCTCTAGTAAACAATATAATCATAAACACATTATATAGATATGAATAGTGATTACAAGGCAAAAATATCTACCCAATCCAAACACCAATTGTTTTGCATTAGAACGTCTCCCTCCGGAAATGTACCCAGGAACTAGGAACATTTGGAGGAACTCGTACTGCGTTTCCACCGCAGGAATCAGGGTCTAAATTAAGTTTCGGGACATTATTTTACCCCCCAAAAGGTCAAGAAGGGTCTTTCTGCAGACCTCCTGCCTCACGCCCACCTACACCATCAAACCCCTTCCGGCCCCTTGCTTGGAGACGCAAGTGACATCTGAAATTATTTATGCCAGAAGGTATGACACGATCAGGATTCGATAGCTTGCCTCATAGTTCCACACGTCAGCATATAATGCAGTGGCATCTAAACACTTAAAACCTGTGTTAAGTCATCATAATTAAGCTCATATATTTCCTCCTGTGCCTGTTGTAAAAGCACCTAAAACTGCCTAACCTTCGTACGGAAGAGGATTAGTGCCACATGTGAAATGTGATTTTTTCTTTGATTGAGTTCTGGTTTAAAGTCAGAATTCTGAGAATAAAGTCAGAATTCTGAGAATAAAGTCAGAATTCTGAGAATAAAGTCAGAATTCTGAGAATAAAGTCAGAATTCTGAGAATAAAGTCAGAACTAAAAATAATACTATCACATGTGGCCCTAATCCTCTTCTGTACCTTTGCGGAAATACATTGGAAACGCAGACAACAAGGGGCTGAAGGGACCTTTTAGTCCCTTTAAATTAGCTAAAAGTTCAGGGTGATCTTGGTGGAAACGTGGCTATATGAGATGAGAAGTGTAAACATATTTTAATTTTTTTACAAATATTTTCGGTTCATGTGAAGCTATGGGGGGACAAAGTAGACTATGGCGGGCCTCCATAGTCTAGGTAATCAATGGGAATCACTGCTGTATTTGGAGTCCATTAGGAGCGAAATCTCGATAAATCAAATGTGTATATGAAGTTGCTGAAATGTTCTGTAGCCAGATTAATTTATATTGAAATTGTCTTTGTCCTCAAGTCGTCTGATTTATCCCCAAAAGTAATGGTTCATCTTTCCCCAACTGCCCATCTAAAGCAATCGGGACACATTTAGACTTCAGAATGTGCATCGATTGACCCATGATGGAGGACAACGAAATCCCCCAAAAAAGGGCAATACAATGTCAGATTGATGGAAAAGGGTCGTTAGATGACAGAATAAAAATACATATACCTGACAGCAAATGGAACAGGGCGCTCAGAGCTTTAATGGTTTTAATTGATCTTTCGGACGTGTGTGTGTGAATGTGTGTTTGAGAGCGAGAGGAGGGGTGTGTGTTGTGCACTTTATGTGTATGCGTGTGTCCTGAAGGGAAGCCTGTCGATGTAGCTAGTCATGCAGGTGATTGGAATTAAAGTCAGATTAGGCCCAGAGGATACAAAACCTGTCTAGGCTATCTCACCTGTACCTCCCTAGCCTATCCCCTTCATACGATGTCTCCGAACTTGAAAATTTGAATATGAACGTGAATATTTTACTGGTGTTAAAAATCCATCCTGATATCTTGGTGCTTTGTTCACTTCCATTCCATTTCTTAGGAAAATATGTGGAAGACTTTCATCGAGACTTTGTCAGCGTGTTTGCCTAACACTTATTGATTGCCTAACCACATAACCACATGACCACTTAAATCATTGAACCTGTGCATGGGAATAGAGTCTCTTAGAGTTTACATGACTTCCAGTTCCAAAAATATATGTTTGCGGTTGTGCCTGATTGGCAGTTCATTCCTACAATATTCAATCAGTAACCACCATTTATTCCTTCTTCAGTAAGGGCATGTCTGCAAGTGAAATTGTTGTGTATTAGCCTTGCAAAAAAATGCTCTAGGCCTAACCTATTTCAGCTCCACTTTCACGCACTGCATTTATAATCACAAAACTATTAATAATTTGTTTACAGGCACTCTACGGTGACATTGCACGTTTAAATGGGCTTTATTTCTGTTTTTTGAACTCAAGACCATTCCCACAAACAGAGATAGACCATAGTCACAAAACAAGAAATGGGACAAGACGGGAAAGAGAGCTGGACAACCAAATGTTTGCGGGCCTCCATAAACATTTGCACAACTAATTTGTATCGTGCTGGGAGGGATAAAGAAGAAGAAATAAGTATTTCCTCTCCACCTTCTCTTGCTTCCCATCTGTTTATTTTGGCCTAAAGTCAAACCACACACACACACACACACACACACACACACACACAGCACAGGCACAAACCCACACTTGGGCACAGCTGCATGCACACAGATGTGAATGCGCACATGCACACAACACAGCATCATATGTGGTGTTAGCTTCCCTGTGGGCCATTGATGGTCCACCTGCCCTAAAATGTAAATCCGTTGGCTGTCTGGTGTGAACTTAAGAGCAGAATAATTGTCATACGTGATCTCACCGCCGACGATCTGGGTTATCTGTCTTTGAGCGTTAGAGGTTTGTCTATTTCTGATAAAATCCCTGACACTTGAATTTATTTACAGATAAAGATCTGTTCTCTAACGATTAAAGATTGTTGTTTTGTAAGCTGCACTCAGGGTGCATTTTTGACATTGCTGAATCATGTTGCTCATGAATATGGAATAGCAAAATAAAAATAAAAAACACAAATAGTCAGATTCCTCCTTCAGATAGTTAGGCAGGCAGAGAGGTAAATTCATAAATAGATAGGTAGATGGATCTATCAATATTCCAGGGCAGACAAACACCCGGACAGACAGAGAAGGTCAGTTTAAGGAAAGGCACTATTCTATGCAGGTTTCATTTATACCTTTGAAGCCCACCCCAGCCGAGGCAAGCATCTCCTCCTCCAAATCTTGCCTCCCTGCCTGGTTGGGTAATTGGATTTCGGAGGCGGCCCACGGGTCTGCACTCCTAGAACTCTCTGGAAGGTCAGAGGTGACAGGGCAACACAGTTTCATAGCTAATCTGTCCCTGGGTAGTCCAGCACAAGTCAAGAGAGACATGGAGATCTGTGTGTGTGTGTATGTGTGTGTGTGTGTGTGCATGTTGGTGCCTGCTAGAGTGTGTACGTGACTGGTGAGGGTCATTCCTTTGTACAGTCCCAGTTATAGCTGGAATAGGATGGTGCAGGATGGGGGGGGGGGGGGGGGGGGGGGAGATGGGGCATGAGCGGTGTGGTGGTAGGATGGAGATCAGAAACAGATATTCCACCTCAGTCTCATTTATTACAAGGTGACCCTGAACAACGCTGTCTCCATACAGACTACAGGAAACATGGAGGGACAAACTCACCAAGAAGGACCAAGCACCCATTAGCCCTGGCCACCTCTGATACGCCTAAACAAGTGATCCGTGTTTCCTAGTGCCAGACCTAAGAGAATGAATCACTTGAGACAAAAAAGGGCAAATTGGCTCCAATCATTGGGGTATGCAAACATACTTACTTACAGTGAGGGATGAGTACAACTGTACCAAGACACAATCAGCATTGTCCTATAAATACTGGTGAATAGTTAGGGTTATTGTAGTATAGCTCTCAAGGGGGTTATACTACTGCCTGTTGCTCTGAGTTTATATACACGCAGTTCCAGCAATTCATCCAATCAGCCAGTTAACCAAATATTTCCTGCGGGCCGCATTCCTGGGATATCATCATTATGTTTTATGTTTATTCTTGACAAATACACAACAGTACGTGTTTTACATCATCTCATTCCTCAGGAGTGGGGGGAAGGGGGCTGGCGTCACAGCCACCAAGATGGCAATGACTTTCAGCACCATTAATAAGGAGAACGTGATGGGACTCCATTTTTGTTGCATTTCATCCCATGCAGTGCATTTGTATTAGTGCTGAGCATGAATATTGGAATATTCTGATATTCGTTTGTCAGATAGGTATTTTCACTTTTCAAATCCTTCAGTGGGGGTTAGAAGGTTAGGTAAAAAATTTCTAAATATCCCAGGGATAAAATTAAAATGTGTAGGCAAGACATCCCTCAGTCCGAGAACACCTCATGTCAATGCTTCAGTTGAGGTAATGGCAGCCATCATCAGAATGGCCAAACAAGGGATGACCAAATTATCCTTCGTTAGTAATTAGTTTGGTAATTTAAGAATCATGAGTAGAACAGGCAGTGATGTTTATTTATTTTTTGGCGATCCGTCTCCAACAATAGCGCTTTTGTGATTTCTCTTCTGGTGAATAGCGCTAGTCCTGACGTGCAATTTCATCAAAACTTTGCATAGTGTTCAAGCCACATTTTTGCTTTGCGATAATTGGAAGTAGGCCTACTCTCATACAATGGAAGCCTTGTGTCTTCAGAACAGTGAAGCTCCGCCGTAACCGGGTCAGACTCGGACTGATGAGTGGATCTTAAAGCCACTAACGTACTCAAGTTTTGCTTTTTGTGTTAATAAAATAACACTGAAGAAATTAAAAGGAAAAACAATCAGTTGATAAAAACGTAATTCTGCAGCTGTGGTTTCTTAAAGAACCTCAGGCAAAGCAAGTGGGTATTTGTTGAGTCTTTTGTAGGCACTTCACAACGTCAACTGGGGGGTTCCGAATGGGTTGAAACTTTTCAACTTGGTTTGGTTTGTTATTTCTGTTTTACGTTTAGAAGGACACTAGGAATTGGATTTCAAAATATCAGGGTTCAATTTATTTTAAACACGCTAAATGGTTTGCTTTGTAATTTTCTGGTTGAAAACACACATAAAGTGTTTCAATACCCTTTTTTGACCCGTTTGCTTCCCATTTCACTTTATGAAATAATATAGAAAGGCATTTCTGGCCAGAGCTCATTGGTAGGAGATGGGATGGTGTCACTGGTGGCTGAACATTAACTCTATACATATAACATACATAACATAACATATACCATGATAGAGGCAGTGGGAAAAGCTCCATCATGGAGTGAAACATTTTGTGGATCTAAAGAATTTCAAGCCCTTCCCGAGCAATGCTCTGCTGTTTGGGTATTATTACAAATAATATTTGTGTTGCTTTATATAAACACAACTGTTTTGACCACAGGTGATATTGAACACTATTGAAACACACGGTTTGTACTATGTTCAGTATTTAGGTGTGAGGATTCTTTTTATTTGGGATTATTACATTATTGTATTGTATTGTATTGTATTGTATTATTGTACAGGCTAGTCTTTATGTGTGTTATAGTGCAGGCTAGTATATGCACATGTATGTATATATATATTTATGTTATTGTGCAGGCTAGTGAGTGGCATTTCACTGTGGTAAAGAGAAGCCATGTCTTTTTAATCTAAAATAAGGCTTAATTTTCTCGCCCATGCCTTATGGTTTGTTTGGCTTTGTGTGTATGTGTGTGTGGGTGTGTGTGTTCAGGCATGCATGTGTGTTTCTATTAATTATTATGATTCATCATAATAATAACAATAACAACGTGCAGACAATAAGTCTGCATGTTTTTTCTGAGTCTATATCCTCGTCTAAACTCAACTCCGATTAATGTTTTTGCGGTAGTCGCCCACATCCATCGAAATACATGCCTGGGTGTCAAACCAGGAGACGTTTTCTTCATCCTTTCAAGTGCAGAGCCTAATGCTGTCTTAGAAACAGTTGCTTGTCACACGCTGGTCTCTTCAGTTATACGTAAACACGACACTTCACTTTACATTACTTTGTGGAGCAGCGGTGAGAAGGTTGTTTCTCTGAAGTTACTAAACGGACTGATTCCTCCAACACACTTGTAATCCAACAAAGCAGACTGATGTTGTGAGAAGTAAAAATGATGTGCTGTAAATGTATTAGGAGTCAGAATTGTATGGTTGTGCAACCCTTTGTCTGTAGTGCTGTGTCTCTGTGGCCGCTCCCAGGAGCATGTGCTACTGTGAACAGGGCAATATTAGCCTGCAGAAAAGTAATGTAACACTTACAATGACAAATAATGTCCCTCTGCTTGGACATAGTATTTAGACCCGATCGCCACATCCACACACACATACATCTTTATCTTAGTCAACCATCTATTGTGAAGAGATTTGTGAGTATATTGAAAACTGAAGTGGTCTGTTGATCGGGGCTGCACACAGGGAAGGGGTTGTAAGTCTAGCCAACCCATGCATGCAATGACTTTTGCCAACAAATTATAGCTGAACAATGATTCATTGGAGTGTCTGTGTAATGAGGTGTTGGCTATGGATGAAAAGCACAGCAAGAAGTATACGTCTTCCATTTTCAGATGTAAATCAGCAAGAAGTATTCTTTTTAAGCCTTCTTTTTCAGTTCCCTCTTCTAAATGTGTGAGAGAGAGAGCCCATATTAGACATAAAGAGAAAGTTATGGATGATTTCCACATCAGTTAAGGTCAGTGGTGCTATACTGGGCAGATCCAGAAATCCAAATCATCGATCAAGTACACATAAAATATAGAAATGTATTGCAATTTTATTCAACCTGTTTTGATTGGACTCTTGCTTCCCATGTCTCTCTCCATTTAGAATCAACACATATTCTTTCCACAGGTAAACTGTAGACTTTTCAACCACTTTGTACCTTCTCCGTTTTTTCATGTTTTCAACATACCTTTACCTTATCTATAAACCTTTAGTCGAGCCATTCACCGACCCACCCACCTATCCACCCGCGTGAACATGAATTCATTCAATGACAATTCCTTTTAACTCTACTAAGGAAAATTCCTTCATACTTTGTAACCCACACACATCTATCATTTCCATTAGCCTCTGACTTATTGTACTCCCCATCATTCAACGCTGCAATGTCTCATTGTCCCAGTCAAAGATTATACCCTTCCTTCAATATCTGCATTCACTTGCTCAACATTGTAGATTATCAAACATAAAATATGTGTATATGCAGTAGATACACACATACAATATGACTCCCAGCCAAAATGTTCTGGGTTTCATTCTCAATCTGCAGACTTGTAGGCACACCTTACCCCTCACCTACTCCTTAAGGAAATATCTGGATTCATTGTCAGTCGCTTTGGACTAAAGCATTTGCCAAAGGAATCAATGAAAATAAATGTATTGAATATGTGTACAGTACAAAGATATTGCAGGAGGGAGTGGAGTAACAAACTGTCTATAGCTACAATCATTCCTGCAATGACTTCAGCTGCCGTCTTTGTGGCATCCTTCTTTCTCCTGTCATTCTACTACAACCGTCTGTTGTCCTGTACTACTAAAACCTGTCCGCAAAAGGTGTGTAGCTCATGTTAATCCCCTACCTATATGCTCTCACACATGCACACACAAGCAATCCCAGAGCAATATCAGGCAAAAACATGCAAAACCCCGTAGCACAACGTCATGCACATCCACATGCATTGTAAACACAATTTACCTGGATACCCCCCCCCCCCCCCCCCCCCCTCCGACACACACACACACACACACACACACACACACACACACACACACACACACACGCACACGCACATGCACAGGCAGACAGACAAACACAGACCTTTGACCCAGGAGCAACAGAGAGATGTAATCTAGTGGGGATGATGGTCTCAGATGCATCTGCATATTTACGCTTGTTCGCCACATCGCGCCAGCTCGGCTTTGAAGCTGAAGGGGGGCTTAGGTGTGTGTGTGTGTGTGTGATTGTGTGTGTTTGTATGTGTGTGTGTGTTTGTGTGTGTTTGTGTGTATGTGTGTGGCTGTGGGTGTTTTTGTGTGGGTGTGTATGTGTGTGTGTGGCTTTGGGTGTTTGTGGGTGTGTGTGTGAGTGGTTGTGTGTGTGTGTGTGGTTGTGTGTGGGTATGTGTGTGTGTGTGTGTGTGTGTGGGGGGGGGGGGGGTGTCGCTGGGGGGAAAGGCAAGCAAGCACATGTGCATGAGAAGACTGTGGAAGAAGACAGATGGGGGAGAACTAATAGAAGACATGTGTCTCAGTGCATATATTTTCTACTTCTCTAGTGCATACAACATGACTTTAAAGTTTGTTTGTTTTTGTGCATATTGCTGTGTTTGAATGTCAAAATCGCCGCTGGTTTATCCGTAAATACATGATATAAAATCTGCCGCTTCTTACCTATGTAAGTATTTATATGGTTGTTATTCATGGCAAGACACAAATGTGTGATTCAATCACACATTTCCTGGTACTTTTCAAAGACATTCTGATGTTAAAGCAGTTTCTGTATTTTTCGACATACTGTCTGGAAGACTGTTCAGGTCAATATGTTAAGATGGCTTCTTAAATAGTACGGCAGGTTTCACGCTGTAGCTGACTCAAGTGAAAGCATGCAGAACACAACAAACTAAAGTCTTTACATGCATTGTGTAACAAATAAAGAATCCCTGGCTTGACAGGTCATTACATACAATAATTGACAGCATGCTACATTAGTTTCAGATGTTTAAAATAGAATATGATGTATGAAGAATGAGCAACTACTGTGACATTGTAGACCAATTAGCTGTAAATATATGCAAAGTCAAATTGCTTATTTTGAATACTATTTTGTTTCACTGCATTTGTATTGCATTTCTTCCAAATGAAAAAGCAATCAAAAAGATCTTTCCCTTTTTTGTACTGTTGATGAAAGTGTTTATGTATCCTTGATCCTTGTAATGATTCTTGTTTTAGGATTTGATGTTGTTTAAATTATCTCAGAAAAACAAAACATTACCCAATAGAATGACACTGAAAAGTGCAAAAAAACAAACAAAAACTCATACAGAAAGGAGACAGACTTTGGTGCATTATAATTCATGAATTATCCTTTTTACATTGGGTACAATCATGGTTCATAGAAGCAAATGGGGAGATGAGAATAGACTCAAATGAACAGTAACACAACCAATTAGTTTATATTGTTACTTCCCATCTCTCATCCTCTGACATGTTTCCTTGGTGTTATTAATGTGAATGCCATCAAATATGCTAATTAGGTAACCTATCAACCCTGACATTTATATTTTACTTTACTTCACGGATCTAAACTATATACACACAAACATACCGATATACACACAGCACAAGCAATATAAGTATGGCTGGGTATTAGTCCTAAACCTAACCTGGTATGTAGCCTAACCGAGAGATACTCTAATCATTCTACTCATTGACATTTAAAAAACATCCTGGTAGATTTTTAGTTTTTTTCCTCCATAGTGTAGCAGTATGACCCATATATACACGTTGTTTGCAACCATTGAACCGAATATAAATTCCTGACTCTTGCTCATGTTACAGCTCTTCGTAGCACTGGTGTGTTTCAGTCTTTACCAAAAAAGTACTGGAGGTTTGGTACCCAATCAGAGTAGTAAACTGCTTCAAGTGCTGACATTCGCAGGTAAACAAACAAACTCGGCACGATGCATTACACGCTAGGAATAACATTTAGTGAAAATCTTCCCACACACTGAATAAAGGCAAAGAAGGCAAATCAATCTCAGGTTTAAAAATGTATATTGAACCATTCAATTCAAAACAGCAATGATTCGTAATTTTGTTACATTTTGTATCCGGCCCTAGATATTACACAGTGACACCAGTCTACGCATATGTCTGGCTTTTTGTGTGTACCTTTTTCACCTTGACTCAGGTATCTGTGAAAGGTCAAAAGTCACATGGATGTCATTAATGGAACCGCATTGTCAACTCTTCTCAACTGATAGCCGACGGTGAACAACAACATTCCTGACACCAAACCACATTCTGATTCACAATATCTTTGGCTAAACACTGCTCTGTGTGTGTGTGTGTGTGTGTGTGTGTGTGTGTGTGTGTGTGTGTGTGTGTGTGTGTGTGTTACGCTATCTCCCTCTCAATAGTAAAAAGTCTGTTCATAAAGGGGCTCACGCTCATTCCATTTCTCCAGCCAGGAAATAATTACCTTGAATCCAAAGTCATTCTCCGTCTGCAGCAAACCCAGCGCTTCTCCCTCTGTTAAGATAGTCTCTCTCTTTCACTCCTCTATCCACCCCATTCCCCATGCCTGTTTAACACTTCCTTGCTCAACCTCAAATAACCAGATTAAAGACAAAATAATTGCAAATTATGAAACAAACTGTCTCTCTCCCCCTCCCTTGGCACACAGACTTCACAACATCACGATCTGACTATCACACAATGAAGTGGGAGAACATCGTGTGTGACCCCCGACCTTTTGTTCCTCGAATGAAGCCATTGAATAGCCCAGTATTTTGATCTGTCTTTGTTTACATGCGTGCGGGGGTCTGGCGTGTTCGTGGTGTAAACGACTCATAACATAACCACGGCGAACATCTAATTTATACCTAAGCGTGATTCAACATAACCCCGGGCACCACGGGACTTGTCTTTTTATACTTCTTTTGCATACTCTCTTTTTCTTTCCTGCCCTTTAAAAAAACATATTGCATTGTATTATTTTATGCACTCCAAACAAGGCCCATTAAACAAAGACTGTCTTTCTTGCTGTAGGCATGTTAAAAGCCATTACGCTCACATCTGGGGAGAGTAGGGTTCTGTGGAGAGGAGCGGAGATTGTGTTTATACTCACAGTGAGACGCACATAGGGGAGGTGACACAGCAGCAGCACAGGAAGTTGATAATCAAAGGGAGGGATGCTGAAGAGAGAGGAAGGGATGGAACTGTGTTTGTTTGTGTGACAAGAAAAGGATACAAGTGTATTTATTTGTGTGACAAGTGTGTTTATTTGTGTACTGTGTGTCTGCATATTGTCTTGTATAGCAAGACGCCTGCACACACACACACACACACACGCCCGTCAACAGTACGGCAGTCAGAGGTGAGAAATTAAGGATAACGATAAAAACGAACAGAAGGTGGCACTAGTGTGATGCAGATTCAGTTCTTATGTTTAACACAGGTATGGGGGGGGGGGGGGGGGGGAGGAGGGGGGGAGAAACAATTACCTGTGCAAGAATCTTATGACAAATAATTGTCAAAATAAAGAAGATGCATTTCTATGAAGAGTTTGGATTGCTATGCAATGTTGTCGAGCTGCATCCGGGCGTAGGGTATTTCAGTGTACTACCAGATAATCACATCTTCTCAGGTGGGATTAGCTTGGAAACATTGTCTGAATGCCTTTCCTCATTTGTAAATGATGAAGAAACTCGTGCCTTCATCATTTGTAAATGATGAAGAAACTCGTGTCATATTCTTAAAGTCTATTTATTTAATTTCTTTGTAACCAATAACTTTGAAAACTGTGGTCTGATACAGTTAATTTCCAAGCCTGTATGTGTCAGAGGCAAGTTTCTGAGATAATCCTTCTCTAAATAGAATGACATGATTTCAAATCAATTCAACGTCATATAGCTGTTAACCTTCCCACTTTAATTTAGGTGTTAACAGGTACGATGAAAGTCAATAACAGTAAACTAGGTTCCGTTGACATCAATAAATGCCTTCCATAAAGGTTCAGACCTCTTGAAACCAAAAGATTTACAAAAATTGAAGAAATAACAGTTTGAAGAAATTGAAGAAAGACCAGTTTGTATTTACAGGTAATCGAGCTCTATTATGATGATGTGCATTGATCTTATTGTTAAAATGAGAAGAGTATTTATTTTTCAGCGTGATCTGTTTTTAAGGAGTTAACAGACTTATTTTAGAAACAACATAACAAAAAGTTCCATACCCAGGACATCCAAATCTGAGCATTCCAACTGACCTGGAAATACTTATTTTGAAATCTGATTTCTGGCATGATTTCTTTTTTTCTTGTACACAATGTCCAATAAAATGCATTGTCTCCTGGACTAATAGCACATGTCGATGGCACCCTGCCCATGAGGTATTTTGTAGCTCACAAATACACCAATCATTGATAACCCTGAACATGCAATTTGATGCAATATGTACTCTTTCAAACCCATATTTTATACCTGTGGTTCTGCTTGTAATATAACCCCTTTCTCATCTCATACATCACATTATACACATTATGCATGATTTGAATATAAGCGAGTCAAGTTGAAAGAAAATAGAAAAGCATATTGTTCAAGTTGAGCTCTAAAGGTGTCTCAAATTGTCAAGAAAAGAAATGACTCATCTAAGTCATCCACTAGTGTCAGAGTATCTAAGAGAAACAAAACCATTTGCATCTCATCCTGAAGTTAGGCACAACATTAGATTTCCGATTTTTTCTCTCTCACGCTCGCTCACGATCTTGCTCTTTCGCTCTCTATTAATGAACAAACCCCATCATGTTGTAGTAGTAACAGGCATGCAGAGGATACAATACTAATGGCAAAGGCAGGCCGCGAAAAAGTGAACCAACTTATGCTCCGCCGGTCTTCCATACAAAATTCATATTCAGACACAATTATTTAGCATTGCTAGGGACCATGCACTGTGTTTAATTTGATGTGTTTGATGACTTTGCTTCTGGAATATGGCTAGAAACAGGAGATGAGACTTCACAAACACATGCAATGCAAATAGACAGAGAGAGAGAAACAAGCATTCAATCATATGTATTATTTATGTTTGTGATAAATTGGTGTCCAGTTTGAGTGCATTAAAGCTCCACTATAACTTTTCACTGCACATCTTTGCTTTTTTACAAATGTATGTATGTGACAAATGCCTATGGAATAAAAGCAATCCATTCACGACTCAATCGACCCTGAGAATCATGTGCCATTATTTAATTTGGTCTGTCGTCCAATGGCGGGAACCTACAATGACAGGAAGTGACAGACACATATGACTAATATTAAGCACACTGGAAAAACTATTTCGTTTTTGGTTTCACTAGTACCATTACAAATAAAAAATATATCACTATTACCTGACTATTTCCCTGGCTTACCTGACATAGTTCTCATTAATATCAACAACCAACTATATATAAATATAACATATTATATAACCTATTATGAAAGCTACATTATTGATCTTGGCTATTGACAACATATGAGAACCTACTTGAAAAAGCCAGTGGGTCATCAAACTGTATTGTGGCTAACAACAAAATATTTGATGTGGATTGGAATAGAATGACATATATTTACGATATTGAGCTATTTATACACTCTTCTGAAGGTTAGCAGTTACCTTACAGCTTGTGTGGATGTGGATGTGTGTTTGCATATACAGTACATTAATCTGTTAAAGGTCATATCTGTGTAAATACACTTTGGCAAGGCAACATGTTTATATATGCAGAGACTGAGAGGACATTAAGATAATGTGTTGCTCCAGGCCATTCTGTTGTGGCACATCCACATCCCTCCTCATCACGGGAGGATTAGCATGCATGTTGGTTGGGGGTTGTTGTTGTTGTTTGTTTATATGTATAGTTTCATGCTCCAAATACACATGCCTGTTTTTGCATGCATGTGAGTGTATGTGGGATCGTGTGTGTGTGTGTGTGTGTGCGCAGGCGTTTGATATGAGTGAGACTGTGTGTGTGTCCAATATTCCAAAAAGCTTCCATACTTTTAGAATCCGACATGACCACCTGCACTTATTTATCAAAGTTTATTTTGTATTTGTATGAGGAGATAATGGGTTCATTATTCCAGGATTACGACAAAACCAATCTATGATGAAATAACGAGTTATTATCTCGTTATCACGAAAACAGTAACACTAAAATTCCACCACCCATGGCAGCTCTGGGCTTTGGTATATATCACCCCTAAAATATCCCAAATAATTTGGCTGTCTCCCCTTCAGGGAGCATTTGATTATGTTATCCATGCTATCAAACAGGCTGATAATGGCAGCTCTTTTTCTATATTTATTCGAGTTATTATCGCTTAAAAGTAACACTATAATTCACCCACCCATCCATACTCCTTTCTATTTTATATATTCCCCTAATATCTAAATAAATTTTGTCAAAAATTTTTCTGTGATAAAAAAACCACATCAGAACAACTATATGACGAAAACCTGACTACAAAAAAGAACAAACAAAACCCCTCAACAAAAAACCCAATCTCCATCTTTCTACTTATTTTTTTATTATTTATATAGAAGGATTGACACATTTAATCATTATATGTAGAAATAGGATATTAATTCCATTAAAAATAAAAAACAATAAAAGGCTAATGAATGATTTCCACTCACCTCACTTCTCAACATCTTTTTCTTCATATTGTATATGTTGTACTTTTTTTTATATGTATATATATATATATATATATTAATATATTATAAAAATTTTTCTCTAATCTCTTCATGATTGCATGAAAGAGTAAACACTTAAAAGTTTATGCTGTTTTCCTGCAACAGAACACATAAACGCATGCAAAAAGTAACCTAAAATGTGGTTAGGTATACTAATAATAAGACAGGTGTTAATAAAATTTACATATAAAGAATATATCTTGAGAACAAAATTTATTGCAACATGATTTTTCATTTGATGGAGATACATCTTTCCTTTCGTTTATATATTATAAAGAACTCTCTATGCTTGGTTTGCCTTGGTACCGGCGCACACAATATTAACAACTTATCTTAGCTCTCTGTGCACATGTTGGATTGATTCCATGGTGGCTTTCCTAAACATTAATAACAAAAAACTACACTCTGCCCCACACTGACACTCGATGTCCTCTCGTATATTGTTTGACGCCTTTCCTTTGATGTTTTGTCTTTTGATTTCCCCATATGTCTGTTTTCAGTATTCTCCGGATCCCATACTCTCTCTCTGCCACCACTCCTACACCATTTTGACCTAACTCCATACCTTTGGGTAAATTTTTTTTAATGATGATATTAAGATATTGGGTATTTCAGTTGCGCCTGAAGGGTTTTCGTCTTGCTTCTTCTTGACATTCTAACATTTTATTTTAAATATGTACCTGCAACTTTTTATGACCTGTCCAGGTGGTCTCCAGCAGTCTGTTAAAGAAAGGCCATATACTGACAATCTCTGGTTTAAATTTTAGTTGGCCTTTAAGCTTGTTCGAATAAACCACAAACTCTGTTCAGATAAACAAAAGATTTTAACTACCTTTCTCCCCAGTCACCCCAGATATTTGATTTCTAGATAACATGCATGCACATCGGCGTGACATCGGCGACACAAGTCTGAAGCCTATTGCTTTGAAAACAGACAACAAGTAAAGTGTCAACAACTTGCATTTCATTAGTCTGTTGACAATACCAAATGATGCAGTGAGTTTCAGACAATTTGGAGAGCGATGCACTTCTGTCAGGTGGTAATTGGATTTCCTCCCCCTCCCTTTCAGGTTATCAGATGGGACTTCAATGCCCTAAAAATACCTCGGGATGTGAATGGATAGATTGCTGAACAGGTCTTAAAAAGTATTCCTGAGAGCAGTCTCATTTTGACTCTGCTCATTTTCTTCTGCCTCTTTCACTCTCTTTTTCCTCCATACCTCTCACTCTACCCATGACAGTCACAACCGAGTGACGAGCACAAAGACAAAGTGAAGGAATGATTTGTTCCCCCTTGGCAGAAGCACGATACTTTTGTCCCCAACATTTTTTATTTTATGTTCAATCTATTTCCTGCTCAGCCACAACCCCACAAATAAATGTAAAAGGACACAGGAATAAAAGAGGAAAGAGGCAGACGGGGAATCAAGTTGAAAGTAGAAAGAAGTTAGGCGAGTGAAGTTAATGAAAACTGATTGTCATTATTGCTTGCATTCGCTCTCATTATCTTGCTCTCTAGCTCAGTCCGTCAGTGGATCAGAGACTGAAAATGATGACTGAGGTCTTTAGACCAAAGTTACAACTGATTAATTCTCACAAACTGTTTCCAATCTGAGAACTCACATCTGGATTGTTTGTCTGTGTGTGTATGTGTAAAGAGTATTTTGTATTTTATCTGAGTAAATTGAATTTGGAAATTGTGGTAAACAGATACAAACTACATAATTATACAATTGCTAGTGTAGTATATTGGAAATACTAACTAGTAACTGGACTGCCACAGACTTTGCTCTTGACTCTTCATTGATAGTGACCATACATCATCTGCTAACCCAGGGGAGAGAGCGGTAGGTTACTGCCCAACAATGGCACTACTGTCCCTAGTGGTCATATGTAAGTATCCCACTCTACAACAGCTAGTTTAGGTGACAAGAGCTAACGAAAAAGCCATTAGAATGAACACATATTCAACCACCTAATTTAACAACTAAAATGGCATACACATGCAGGGAATTGGCCTAATAACTGAATATTATGGGGATGTCAGAATTTCTTTTGGATTCCATTGTATACAATTTTGACTGTACCACTCAGTCTTCTTTTGAAATGATATAGAATGGTACTGTAGGGTCTCACACACATGGACAATCCTGGATCATTCACCTACATACAAATAACTCTCCAGTCTAGCAAACCTGCCAGAAAAACACATACAGAAACACACACACAGAGGGATATGCAAGCTTCCCTTGTTGCTCCACTTAGTGTTTTAAATCTAAGTGGAAAAACAAAACAAAAACATTTGCGCTCCCTCCCGTGGCCATTAGCTGTCCTCGACTCAAGAACCATCATTACACATAACCTAATTTTAAAGCTGCAGTATAATGCAATAGCCGGCAAGGATCCAAAATATAAGAAAACAAGCCCTTTCTGTAGGTGGTGCTCAGCGTAGCAGAAGAGAGCCATCTCTCTGGCACCCATGCGGTAAACACCGTTAAGGATGAATGTCATTAGTGGTTCATCACATTGGTTGTGTTGTTTTGGGGAGATTAATATACAGGAAAAAGTTCCAGGTCTCATAGTCTTCATCCATAACTGAGTGCTATGTTGTGTGTGTGTGTGTGTGTGTGTGTGTGTGTGTGTGTGTGTGTGTGTGTGTGTGTGTGTGTGTGTGTGTGTCCGAAATGGGGAGAGATTTGAATTGCTGGGGAGAATGAGGTTCAGGACATAGAGATCACACAAGGCAGAAACGGTGTGACGCATTGCTGAAATCGCACAGGAGGTGAATGTTTTGTACTGAGGAATGTTCGACACAAGGAATTCCACAAAGCACTTTGGTCTTTCCTTCTCCTTTCTGCATCACACACGTCTCAACGGGCTGTTTTTCTCTCGGAGCGCCCTTCCTCTGGTTTAGTTGGACACGGAAATGACCCACATCTTTGCTGTCTATGTAGGCATGCACGGATGTCTGTTTGCGTGCAGGTGTGTGTGTGTGTGTGTGTGTGTTTGTGTGTGTGTGTGTGTGTGTGTGTGTGTGTGTGTGTGTGTGTCCATCATCTCAATGTGTGGACATAGATTACCTATATCCTCTAGGAAGAGACTGGGAAGTTTCTCTCACCTGCCTATCTCCAAGTTTAATAAAAGGACTACATGTAAGAATGTCAAATTTGAATTATCTTTAAATTCTTGACTTTTTTTGGTGTCATTTAATCCTTTGATCTAGACTAGTAACCAACCATAACTGCAGCGTAACTGCAAGGTTGGAGCAAAAACTTTAACTGAATAGCCTGACTTTGCAATTCAATTAATTGACAATGTCAATTGAACAAATTCAGACTTGATAGACAAACAGAAGTAAAAAAAAAAGTATCTTCAATCTAACTGGCAATTTCTAAAATAATACTTTATCCAAAATAAATTATAGGGGAAATTGGTTGAATTGCCCCCTCTTGGGTTGTTGGCTACATGGAACACGTCCAACTATTTTTTTAAGTCAACATTGCCCTTCATAACAGTTTTCAGTGTCTTGTGTAAAAGCTATGTTGAATTGGAAAGGAAGATGTATGTTGTTTTCCTCATTTTCAATGTTAAAAAGAAGTCTGCTACTGTCTTTGTGTGTGTTACGTTCAACAGATGAATCAGTCTGTTGAACGATGAATTCAGGTAGCTGACTGAAATGATCAAGCTGAGGTCATTACACTTTGAGAGAGACACAAAGTATTTTAAGTCAAGGTTTAAGAAGGTTTAAGAAGGCTATGATAAAAATCTATAATTATCCCATAATAACCCCATCCCTACATTGAATCAGCTTTTATCTAAACGTCCAAGTGGTGATTTGCAGAGTACATATGAGTTATTTAGAGGACGAAAATACAGTAGCACTTCTATTCACATCCAGCAGTTTCAGTTTCCGGTTCCCTTTGCTCCGCCACCATTACTGCCAACTACAGGAGAGAGGACTCTCCATTCCATTCAACTCACTGCCTTCTAAATAATGTTCACGTTTATTGCCATACAAATTGCTACTCATTTACGCAAATGAGAATAGCATACCTCACAGTAAGTGCAGATATTGGTCAAACGCACGCGGCTACACAGCCGTTCACATACACAGTAAAGAAAATCCTAATTTGCATACACAAATGAGAACAGAGTATAGCTACATCGTATATAGATGGACTGTAAGTGCCTTTAAACGCATATTGATAGTGAGCGATTACTGACCATACCTGAGAAATTTTATAAGGCACTTCCGTACACATTTTGCTCTATAAAACGCATATCCTCCCATTCCTCCATCAGAGAAAAATTTGTTTAGCTTCCGCTCGCTAACAATAATGACTTGCACGGCAGGGCTGATGAGAGAACATAAAGTTGATGACGATTGCTTTTCACCCTGAACTGCCTGAAAGCCGTATGAAACCAACAATGAACACCTGCGGTGTACAGTGCACCTCCTACCAACACAACCCCATTATAGGGAGGGAACGGTAGCAAGGGGGTGTTGAATGGTTTTGGAGAGAGATTGAAAACAGTGGAGAGATGCAATGAAGGCTATGGTGTGGAGAAAGACCTGTGAGATTTTTGAGAGTTATTCTTTTCATTCTCAAAAAAATTTCACATTTCCACAGACAGATTAGTTGGTTAGATCAGTCTGTGTCTGTCTATCAATCATCTATCAACTCTGTATGTGGAATCCTGGACAATATGTATCTAGATCAACACAATCTATTTCCCTCTCTCCTTTCTCTCTCGTGTTGTGCATACACACAGTAGTGCACCCATACCCACACTGCAACACACAGGCATCTTTGAAACTAAGCTATTTACTGGGATGCGCTTTGGTAAATGGTCACCATGGTGAAAATTAGCAAGCCAAACTGGCTAGGTTGATTACCCTTTCAGAGATATGGGGATACAAATAGCAGTAGTTAATCTTGTTTAGAGCACACAAATTCATCTTGACAGCTCAGCTGCCTCCACCCCGCAGACTGTCGCAGTGCAAATTGAACAGGCCAATCGTAAGAGAGAAAAAGAGGAATAAGGCAGAAGAGTCGACCACAAAACCAATCTTTTTTTACTTGCTAGCTTTAGCTGCTGAGCTTAACTTGACTGACTTTATTTTTAAGATTGTATTTTCTTTTGAACTATTTGTGCCTGCTAATAATATAAACTATATTGAGATATTTTGTGAGGGACCATAGAATGTCATGGATTAAACTTCCTTAAAAAGAGAGCATAGAGGTGGCTCCGGGAGGATAATTTGTTTTCAAACACATTTGTATCCATATGTCAGCAATGCCAGCAAAACACATTCCGGAAAGTATTTTTCGAACGTTAAATTGTTTATTGTGGGACAAGGACCAACAGTTAAGTTGTGATTAGTAAACTTGGCTTCAGAAGATCAGTATTAACTCACAATCACACATTTTCTGTCTCTCTATTTCAATTTCAATTCTATTCAAGAGAGGTTCAAGCATTGACCTTGCCAAAAAATAACGATTACACAAAGAAAAAGAAAAAAGAAAATACAAATAATAACGCACAGGAAGTGTGTAACGAGTCAAATAACAAATTATCCCTCTCAATGCTAAGATACAATGTCTCACTATGAAACATACATGTTTTAGAATTTCACTTTGGGTTAATCTAAGAGGAGGGTCCATATCCAGCATATTTTTGACATCATATTCTTCTTCAAAACTACTTTTGAAAACAATGTCCATGCAATTACACTCAAAGCTACATCTCATTGTAACTACTGGAATCACTCAGTTGCTATTTATCAACTAATATTTGAAACAGAATATATATATATATATATTACATTATAGACCATAAAGGGAGCCTAAGAATTCCTGGTTCTTAAGAAACAAAACAAAAATATACGTATATATCAGACATA
The DNA here is from genome assembly GCA_026745465.1 of Lota lota. Lineage (NCBI taxonomy): Eukaryota > Metazoa > Chordata > Actinopteri > Gadiformes > Lotidae > Lota > Lota lota. The sequence goes on from JACYXH010000772.1 coordinate 3,312,482, forward strand.
TTACATTGATGCTTAAACCTGCAGTATGTACATTTTACCATTAGCAGCATCTAGTGGCTTAAGTTGTATCTATAGTCATAGCTATATCAAATTCAGACAACTGTTACTTTCATTTTACATTTTCACAACGTTTTTTTATATGGTAACCAAGGCAACATAATTATGTGAGCATGTCTGTCAGCCTACTAACACTGGAGTGTTTTTACATGAACTTATTAAAAGCTGTCGTTCATTCATACTGTCGTTGTTTTAAATGTTTTTATGAAGGTTCAGGAACTTGCATTAGGTTACCCAGCTAGCATCAAACTAGCCCAGGTAAACTGTAAATCGCTACATATCTTTAGCAATGTTTGTGTGCTGTTGACCCCCTCCATATAGAGAACAATGTGCTTCAATTTCACCAACCAGTTCATATTCATCATGACCTGAGCTCCCAAAAAAAGGAAACACACTCACAGTGAGCAATGTTCACATAAAACATTGAAACCGACAGAATCGGAGAATCCCTGAATTGTGGCTGTAATGATAACATAGGTCATAACAGGGTCATTCTTCTCAGTACAGCAAGCTGGCAAGCTGTTGTGAGCTAAAGTAGCTTCTTAATCACACTGGGATGTAGCGCCTTCAGAGAGTTCACTGGGACTGGAAGCTCAATAGCCCAAATGGTCCTCTTGAGGGGAGAGGAAGACTGAAATATGGTTGCCTTGGATGGCCTTATAACGTGCATATCAACTCACACTGCTGTCAGAACACAGAAAGGAACACAAACACCTTTAGACAGACACATGCGCGAATGCACACACACACACACACACACACACACACACAGCCACACACACACACACACACACACAAACAGAAGTATAACAAAGAACGCCTAAGATGAAATGTTATTTTTCATGTTGTCCGCCATGTATTCCGTGTAGCATGAAATAATGTATCAACCAACCTATAGATAATGCCATCACGCCTGCCACTTAGAAATCAACCATCAATTATGTTTGTGTGATGCTGACATGTACACTCAGACTGAGAGTGTCAGATTGAGAACACTCAGTTCTTCAGCAGTTGTTTGCTTAATGGCAACCAAAAAATATACATATTTTCAAGTTTTGTGGGGGGGGGGGGGGGGGGGGGGGGGGGGGTATTTATGTAGCATGGCATCTTCTTTGTTGTGTTGCTAGCTGCGGTTGTTTAGAGCCCATCTCCCATATACTACCCATTTGCCCTGGAACACAAATTGAATTTTAAACATTTCCCGGTAGGTTTTTCCAGAAATTCCAGTTTGATCGATCTTTTCGCTTAATGTGGGTGTGTTGGTGGGCTCCAAAGCCATGTTTATACCTCAATAGATCAACGTGTCATTATACCCATATCAAATGTAAAGAAAGAGATGCAAGTCAATTCTCTCTCTTTAACACATACTCACACACGCGCACGTACACACAGACACACACACAGATATATTAGACTACTTTCATTAGATGCATGGAAACATTTGTTGTATTATGCAGATGTACTATTGCTACATGATAGAGAATTCATTTCACACTGCATCAGTCTGCATATGCATCTGAGGAAAAGTGATTTCAATCAAGGTCATGTTAGAGAAAGGTTGTGTGTGCACACACATGCGCAAATATAAACCATTTATCTCATGCGATTGCATACACATACACATACACACACTTAATCAGTGATTGTGCCTCTCATTGGATATGCCTGACATTTCAGCTTGCTGTCACACACACTCACACACTCTCTCATGGCACAGTGGAGCTTGTAGACTATGACCGATTAATCACAGATTCAACCAGGCCCTGAATCCAATTGACTGAAATCTTTCTTCTTAGCTTCACTTCCTTTTCCTCACCTGACCTTTCACCCCCCACCGATGACTTCAGTCCAAATAAACGCTTGATCTCAAAATGGTGCTGCTCTTGTGTTGAGGAATTTACGTGCTAAACATGACAACGGAAGACAATTTAAGTTTTCTTTATCAAAGCATGTTTTGGCGAATCATTACGCATTTCACACATCTCAGTAATAGCACTCATTAAAAGGTTATGGAGCAACCTTTTGTCTTTCATCTCAATTAGTGAGACAAAGTGTTAGTGGTAAAAAGTTGAAATCAAAATGTAAGTAAGCTAGTTGTCAACAATGTTGGCATAACATGTTTTATTCATACATACGGTTAATTCGTCACATCTTTGGCGTATAGAATTTGTATATATTTTCTTCAGGAAGTAAATAATATACTACTTAATAATAAATACTTCTTTTGATGCTAATGTATGACACACATTCTTATTTTTAGATATTTTTTTAAGGATCTGCTCTATTAAATCAAGGTGTGACATGTTTATTTATGAACTGATGACTCGCTGGATGGATGGTGTATAAAAGGATTTAGATAGAAACAGTGATTTCTTTCTTTGCTCTGTCCTGTATTTATTACTAAACCTCAAGTGGCCCAATCAGGCACAGGCCTTTGAAGTTTAACCGACTTCAGGCCTTACTCTCATCCCCTTTGTGTGTGTGTGTGTGTGTATGTGTTTGTCAGAAAGATACAGTGTGTGTGTGTGTGTGTGTGTGTGTTTGTCAGTATGTGTGTGTTTGTGTTAGTCAGCGTGGGTGTGTGCACATGCGCGTGTGTTGTGTAGTCTTTGTGTGTATGTGTATACTGTGTATGTGTTGTAGACAATGTGTGTACGTGTGTGTGTCTGCATGCATGCACATGTGTGCGTGTGTGTGTGTGTGTGTGTGTGTGTTTGTGTGTATGTGTGTGTGTGTGTGTTTTCTTCCCATCATCCCCCTGGGGAATCTGTGCTTTAAGCAGCATTAAGTCAGAGATAGCTGCAGCCTAGCTGGAGTTTGTCTCATTGGGTTCCCATGACGATAGGGATCAAGGGAAGTGGCAGGTGACTGATTCCACTCTGTGTCTCCCTTGGCGACGCCAGAGTGGCTCAACTCCCCTCTGTAACAACTCCCATGATTACCAGACAGGGGCGCCGCCGCAGCACACACACATACACACACACACACACACACACACACACACACCTGCTTTTATGTATCTGTTTACAAGTCGCCCCGTCGCTCGGCTGCACTAATGACTTCTACCTGGGAAATTGGCCACACTAAGCGCCAAGCGGCAGGATCCATCGCTCTTGCTCGGCTGCCGTGCCATCAACGCTCCGAAATCCCCTCGTCTCTCGTTACCTTCATGCCCGTTCCTCTCTTCCTTCCCTCACTGCGCCTCAGTGGCCGGACGAATCTTCATCGCCATCTCGACACTTCCATCAGTAACTTTATTTACTCTCACTTGTGATGCATTGCCAGAAGCATAAATGTTCCCCGTTCCATTATCTCAGTCTCCATTTGAAGTGAAGGAAGAGACAGACTTAACTCAAGCTTTTGTTTACACTTAATTTAATATCTCAGCAGGCTATCATTTCTGGAATGTCTCGGTAACATCCAGGCCTTGTTGCCTTCTGGGCTCTCTGATCCGTTTCATCACTTAAACCTCTACGCTCCCTAATATGTCTATACCTTAGCAAATGTCATAGTGCACGCAATATGTTTGTAACTTGGAAGCAGTTTAATCCTGATGTGTTTTAAATCTGCAAGCGGAGTGTGTGAGAAGGAGTCACGTTCGTGTGGGAATCTGCTGTAGTCCCTCTGCACAATGGTAATTCATATTCATGGAAGATTACATTAATTCATGTAAGGCTATTTATAAAGCCGTCATGCATTACATACCTCATGAAATTAACTTCTTAATCTCATGTGATTGACTCCTCCTGGGTGATTCAGTGATTTTGATGTCATTTAAAACTATAGGCGAACCTGACATGAAACATGTAAGCAGTGTTACTTGAAAATCGACCACCTCAAAACCTC